>JAJIBD010025080.1:0-283440 GCA_021461705.1 Cryptotis parvus
GTAGTCCCAACTCTCCAATCTGTCACTGGGAGCCCCACAGATTTCTTATATAAGTGCAGCCCGAAATGAAAAACTGAGATTCATTAATTCCCCACTGTTCCGTTCTTACTGCTGTTATTGTAACGAATGACATTTGCACACATTTGGATGCAGAACACTGGGCAACAGGGAGACAGGAATTGGGATAGGCCTACAAGGCAGGTCTCCAACATTGAGCCATCCCCAAATTCACTTCCTAAAACATCAGCCATTTCCATATGCTTCTGTAAGCCAAATTGATGGATCACATTGTGACCGAATTATTAAATATTGACATTATCTCCCCAAGCATCTTATCAGTGAATCTTGCTTTCTCAAATGAGCATTGGGTAAAATTCTCTAGCAAGAACTCCAAGTAAATTCAATTGCAACTGAAGTAGCTAGCTGTAAAACAAAATAAACAAACAACTAGTCACTTATCTGTCATCCCCCATGCGTCTGTATTTTAGCAACCTTGTCTGTCTGTGCATCCTAAAGTACCCAGAGGTCCCCACTTTGTGTCATTAAGTCAGCCTACAATGTGCCTTTTCCTATTGTCCTTCTGCCAAAATACGCTCATCTTTTTAAGAGCTACTTCAGTACTACCCTGTATGAAACCCTGCCAATTCTCTCCCTCCCCACGGGAGAGTTTTTTGTTCTCAATTCTGATTTCATTAAATCTTGGAGAGTGAATTTTTATTACCTGTTTGTCTCCTATGCTAAGCTGACTTCTAGAAGACTAAAATTGAGTGGGATTCACTTGGAGAGGGTGCACAGGCTCACAGTGTGCACTTGGCATATGTTTATCGAATGAATAAGATTAACATCAAATGCCATTTCCTCTTTTCCCTTTTCTTATCAGACATTCAAAGATATTCAACATCCCGAGTGTCTTCCTGCTTACAATCTGTACCTCCTTTTCTACAAATATTCCATAAGGGGTAAGCAAGCTGCTACTGTTATGAAACATTGGCCAGGGATTGCTAGAAATGGTGCACAGTTCCCTAGTTCTATTAAGTCATAAGGGATTTCTTTTTTCTTAATTACAAGTCAGCATCATCTTTTTCCCCAACCTTGTTGAACAAAAAAAGAATGCTCACAGATCAGAAATCACTGAATATCAGAGTCAGAGAAGAAAACCATATTAAACTGCCTCCCCGGGCGCGCGCCGTTCGACCCGGCATCCCATATGGTCCCCCGAGCACCGCCGGAACTAGCGGCGGCCCTGGCAGCGTGGGCAAAAAGCAAAAAAAAAAAAAAAAAAAAATAAACTGCCTCCCTCTCATCCTTTCATGAAGCAAAGGGGAAATTAAGTCTTACAAAGAACAGGTTCCCTGCCCACCATTTGTATCAAGTTCCTTATGTGTTGAGACAAGTTCAAAATTGCTTATCTCCTACCCAAAAGTTCCTTCCAATCCCTCTTATTTGTTTTATGGTTTATTTTCTAAAACAGTGCTTGTCCTTACTTCCTAATCCTCGCTGTAAATTCCATTGCTTGCTTTGAGAAGAGGAATCTCAGCTTTCTGAGGAATCTTCCACGGCTCTGAGGTTCTTGCAGCTCTCTGTGAGCAGACCTGGCTAACCAAGCTTCTTGTAGCACCTGTTTCTTTTTTCTTTTTCATATCCCCACCTATATCATCACCCTCTTCTCACTGTCCTGCCAGTCACCCACCCCTCTCTTGGATGCTGAGCTTTCGGTTTTGGCTCTTCTGTTGCCAGTGAAACCATCTCGCCATGATTTAGACCCACATTCCCACAACACGTCTCATACTCCCTTTTGTGCGGTGGACAATGGAATGACCCAGGGTCAGTAATAGCCTCATGTGAAACTAAAATAAGGAGAGGGGCATTTTCTTTTCTTTTTCTCCAGTCTCCTCTTCTCCCTCTCCTCTTCTCCCTCCCTTCTCCTGTCCTCTTTTCTTCCCTTGTTCTTTGAGCACACCTGGCTGTGCCCAGGGGCTTCCATTTGGCTCTTTGGTCAAGAATCACTCCTGATAAGTTTGGGGACCAAATGAGATGTCTGAGATTAAGCCCGGTTAAGCTGCGTGCAAGGCAAGCACCTTACCCACTGTGTTATCTCTCTGGCCCAAACACTTTCCATCTGTTCACTTAAAGAAGGTAGATTTCAAGGTGGTACTGGTGAATTTTTTTTCTGGAAAGGGGAATAGTAAGATACATAAGTTTGGGGACCTCCAACATAAACCTAGCAAGTCATTTATTCCTTATCACAAACTTATGAACTGTGTAGCAGTATCCCTGTTGAGATACAGAGAAGCTAATTCACTTGGTCAAAGTCACACAGCTTAGCCATTGGTATTAGGGAGAATGAACAAGAAAGGAGCCTCAGTTTTTCATCACAAAGAATTTTCTGTTGTTTTAGATTCATTCCATACTTGCAACAGAGAGGACACTTTTAGTTTGTAAACTTTTCTCTTCTTCACTACTTGAGGAATCTGACCTTCGAGAGTCATTAGATGTGGAGAGTTGGGTCTTCTGATTTGGATTTTTTTCCTGCTAAATATAACAAGCAGAGTCATGACTAAAAGGAAAAAAGTCTGCAAGTGAAATATTTGCGTTCCCCCGCTAGAAAAATTCACCTTTAGCATAGAGTACTCTATTAAAATTTCCAGTGGAGAGAGGAAAATTTCTGAAAGACTGGTGAGCAATCACAAAGAGGTATTTTTGAAATAGTTAGGGCAGGCATTCGGTAACCTTTGGTATTTGTTACTGCAAATGCTGGGCCTTGCAGGAATAATGACTTCAGAACAAATGAGCATGTTTGTCAGACTTAAGAGGATTTTGAACTGGCCTTGGGTATAGACACTCACAAAGGAAACAGTGTCTGATAGCTCAGTTCATAGAGTTGAATCCTAAGATAGGTAAAGAAGTTGAAAGGCAGGATAAAGCATTCTAAAGTTCAGGCAAATATATATATAATATTAATTGTTAGATTAAGGGCATGCATTGTGAAACTACTGAACACCTGTGACTCAAAGTTAGAACATTCAGTAAGAAAAGAGAGGAGAAAGAGGGAGAGGAAAAGGAGTGAAAAGAAAAACAGGACAGAAGAAAGGAAACCAAAAAAATGAACAATTGCTATATTTCTCTCCACCCCTTTAAATGTGCCAAATTTTATAAAGACACATTCTATTCTAAGACAATTTTTTTTTCTTTTTGGGTCACACCCGGCGACGCTCAGGGGTTACTCCTGGCTCTGCACTCAGGAATTACTCCTGCCGGTGCTCAGAGGACCATATGGGATGCCGGGATCAAACCGGGCTGTCACAGGCCGGCCATGAGCAAGGCAAACGCCCTACCCACTGGGCTATCGCTCAGGTCCTCTAAGTCAATTTTTCAACCATTACATTAAGCCTTGTTTCCAACACATAAATACATGCATAAAAGTGACCCATGGGAGAATTAGTGTATAGAACTAACCTAAAGGAATGTTTACTAAGTTTCTTAGGAACATCAGCAGTTTAAGTTGCAAGGAGATAAAGAACCCGCCATTTAGGCAGGATGTGGGAGGGGGAGGGAATTGGGGACATGGGTGGTGGCTGGGGGCACTGCTGGAGGGCGGGGGTGCTGGAACACTGTGTGACTGAAACCCCCAGCGTGAACAGCATTGTAATTGTATATCTCACGGTGGTATAATAAAATGTTAAAAAAAAAAAAGTAGCTATATTTTGACATCTGTATTCTTGGAGAAATCATTTGATGAGACCATGGCAGTGTTGTAAGCCATCCAAATGCCAGGTTTGGAGTAAGGTTGCCTTGTGCATAACAACAGCTGATATTTTATGAGCTCAACTTTAAGCTCGCTTTGTTCTATTATAGGTAGAGATAAGGACAGATAGAAGGAAGAGATTTTCAGTGAAGAAGGAGGTGAAATGTCATGCTGAGAGTCAAGAGACCTACCTGCAGTTTCAGTCATGACCACACTGTCCCTTACCGTAGGGAATTGCTCCCGCAAGTTAGTTCTCAGAAAAATGAAAGGCATGAGCAGATGGTCCATAACATCTTCTTTCAAACAATAATATTTAATGGAGTTCAGGTCACTTATTTTATTGTTTCTCCACCTATGGACCAAGTGGCTTGTTGGGGGCCTGAAGTTCTGGGAATCTCTGGGTCTATGACTAAACCAGGGACTTTTAATTAGAAGTGAAAGGACAAGGGGGTGGTTTCCAATAGCACCGGGATATCAGGTTGGTCCCATTATTCTGGTACAAGCTAAGAAATTAGCTTGTACCAGAATCTAACATATTTCACAGCATAGTTGGGTTGGCAAGAAGGTGACACCTCTAAAACTTTGAATGGGATTATTTCACAAGTCATTATTCATCCCCCACTACTCACAACACACATAAGCATGCGCATGCACGCACCTTTTACACACACACAATCTTCAGATATCTAACTCCAGGAAATTTGATTATTTGAAAATGGGGTGAGCTTGGATTTCCACACCCAGAGTTTCTTTCAGGACCTCCAAGGTCATCAACCTCAGGCTCATTTCCCATGCATGAAATACTTACAGAATATTTTTCTAGACTTCAGTATGTTCCATCTTGGAGCTGTTACCTAAGAAAAATAAGTTAAGTGTGGATCAAAGTTGTTCTCTAACTTCTAACATTCATCAGATCTGTTCTCTTTATCCTTTCTTTCTCCTTGGATCTGTACCAGTACTTTGGAGGCAACAAAGTCTTGTTAAATCTACATAAGGTGAAAGATTCTTGTTCTTCTAAAGACATGATTTTTACTATCTTACTCCCCTGATCTATAAATTCACCAAATAATGTGGTGTTTGGAGGGATAAAAGGCCTATGCTTGAATTGGGCATCTACCAATGTGCTATATATTCTATCAACACAGCTGAACTGGTGCTATATTTTAGGGTAAATAAAATGTTGTACATGAAAGCTCATGAATTATCAAGTGCTGCATAAAAAGTATTACTGCTACTAGATATCCACACTAAAATAACAATTACTGTGCTTAAATCAGAACAGAGTCTAGTTGTCTCCCAAAGGTGCAGACCAAGAAAGGGATTCTCATCTCTTGCTCTAGATATTATACTTGTATACAATTAGGGTAACACTGTTGAAGCTATTTTAGTAGCTGGGTCTCAGATTTAGTTCATCCTGAGTTGATAGCCAAGCACATGCTGCAAATTTATCATACTTAAAACTCTCAACTAGACTTTCCTTATTTTTGTCATTGTAAAATTGAGTGTTTTTGATACTTCTGCATTATGATTCAGCCATCAGTGTTTTCCAGTCATCGATTCATATTACAATAAACATGGAACATTTTTAGGATATGTATTCTCAAAAGTATTTCTCCTGAGATCTTTGGTTCAATTGTTCTAAAAGTAGCCCCAGAAATCTCTGCCTAAATCAGGTACCTAAGGCAATTAGCACACCAGGCTCTCTCAGTCTATATTTGGGAATTCTGGGTATGCCAGAACCTATAGCACCGGCGTACTTGATGAACATGCTCTCTCTAGGGAAATTCCTGGAAAGTACACAGGCATTTCTACATGGATATAATTTTATATGACCTTATTCTTCCGTTTGCATTCTGTTATTGTTGTTCTTTTATTAATAATTTATTTCTGTTCTATAAAATAGAGATGAAACAGACAAAAGCTTCCTAATGTCACATTTCCTTTCCAGTAGGCCATATTCTGCATTTGCAGTCTTGCCAAAGAGCATTTATTCCATAAAATTTTACCTCTTCCTTGGTTTCCCTCCACCTTTCTTTCCCACTGAAGATGTCAGTTTGAGCAGCAGTTCAACAATCCTAGATGCATACCATGCTGGCCAGAAGACTGTCCGTACAAACGCTTTTCCACTTCAATGTTCATGACAGTAGTGGATAATAAATCTCAGTCTTCTTCCCAGCCTAGCACTGATGGAGCTGTCAAATCCATCTCAAACTCAAGTGCAATTCAGCCACTATTAATTGATCTGAGTGGGCGTGTGAGTTGCAACCTATTTACATCCTTCATCTAGACACTACTTTACCCCTTCATTTTACAGAAAAGCCCTAGAGAGTTGAATTTGCTTGCCAAGTTCACGTAGCCTTGTCGAAAGTGATCTGGGTGAATTCTTCTTGGGCTGCAAGGAGCCCCAGGTCTTCGTTATTCCATTTCATGATTCAGTCAGCATAGACACCAGCCATCCTCTGCACGCTAGACAGGCACTGGCAGAGGATGAGAAAAGAATAAAGGAAAGAGATAGCCCTTTATTTCATGTCTAAAATCCAAAAGTCTAGGACTTCCTCTCAAATAATGATTCAAGGCGAGTGGGGATAAGTGCCAAAGATGGCAAGAGAAGAATCACACGACCACCACTTTTTCAAGGAAATATGTTCTTAATTTTCCATTAAAATCAAGCAAATCGAGATTGGATGCCTTCTACATTACATCCCATCCAATCTGGTAACAAAATAGCAACACAGAGGGCTTAACCTAACAATATCTTGGTAATATGTTATAGAAAGTCTTAATAGCTCCATGGTGAGACATACAATCTTCACTAACTTTCTTTTGAGGAAATATTTTTGATGATTCTTTTACAAATTATAACAAGCAATATAAAATAAATAATTTTTTTTTTGCTTTTGGGTCACACCCGGCGATGCTCAGGGGTTACTCCTGGCTCTGCACTCAGGAATCACTCCTGGCAGTGCTCAGGGGACCATATGGGGTGCCGAGGATCGAACCCAGGCCGGCTGGGCCGGCCACGTGCAAGGCAAATGCCCTACCGCTGGGCGTATCGCTCCGGCCCCAAAATAAATTATTGAGGACATCCTTTTGGGTCAGGCTTAAAGGCTGATTGGGAAAATTTAAGATAATGGTGATGGGAAGGTACAATGGTGATGGGATTGGTGTTGGTATATTGAATGCCTGTAATAAATTATGACAAACAACTTTGTAAACCACCATATAAGGTACAATGGGAAAATGATTTTTTTTTAATCAAGCAAATTGGGCAGGCAAGATAGTGCAGTTTGTAAGCCTTGCATGTGTTTGAATTGTTTTATCTCTGGTACCCCCAAGTACCACCAGGAGTCATTCCTGAGCAGAGCCATGGGTAAGTCTGAATATAACCAAGTGTGGTCTAATATCCCACACCACAAATTAGGCAAACAAATCCTGGGTCAAGGAAGATAGTTCTAAGGATTGTAGTATATTCCTTACATGTGTAAGGTCCAAAAATTCAATGTCCAAGTACATGATGTCGCCAACTCAACTGTAGTATATTCCTTACATGACCTCCCAACTTAACTCCCCCACCCAACCCTCCACACCACACTACCTGAGTGCAACCCTAGAGTCCTTCAGCAAAGCTGGGTCTGAGCAACATGGTGTTACTGTTTTCAGCATTGAACTGTCAGGTCAGATGGCTAAATATTACTGGGTGACCTTAGAGATTACAGAACATTGCTTGGGTAAGAAAAAACAAAAAAAAATATAAAAGACCATTAACTTACCCATATCAGAAAACATGCTACACAAGTCATGCCCATGGCCCTGTTATCTCTCCTAATTGCCTACCTGGTCATTATTATCTCAGGAGCATTTAGCATAATACCATGTGCACACAGTATTTCATCTCTACCCTCAGCCTAAATCTTCTTATACTTAAATTCCTAGCATATAGAGTACAATTGTGTTAGCCACTGAAATTCTTCACACATCTTATGCTAAAAAGGAATTACTAAAGTTGCGGTCTACTTCTTACATTGCTCTTAGACAAGAGCCTCCTTGTTACACAAATCCAGAGATCATTTCTCTGGTCTCTTCAGCCTCTCAGAGCTCTGCTATCAGCCCTGGTGCATTGTTCTAAAATATATGCATTTCTGAAAACAGAATGCCATTTTGTTTCTAGGGTCAGAGTTCTGATCTTTCCTTTTGTCTCCTGTGAGATGATATTTTTGCTCTCCTTCTTCCACTTAGGCATAAAATATGTCTTAAAGTATGGTCTAATTAATACATCTATTTGTCTTACAAAGCAGTTGAAGAGCATCTATTTAAACTGTGATTCACATTTTTTCCTTCTCAGCCTGTCTGCAGATTTTGTGCATGAATCAAATGAGGAGGCTGATTGCACTACTATTTTAAAGTCAATTAAAAGTTCATTAAATGATTCTGGTATGTTTTAGTATAGGTAATAGAAATGCAAAGTTATACATGGTATTAATGACCTGAAAGGTACAACTGCATTTTATGGCAGATTTCATTCAAAAACAGTTGTCTAGAGGAAAATGATGTGTATCTATCTGTCTGAAATAGATAATGGGCACTTAGGATATGCAAGGTGCAAGTAGGATAAGAAAAAAGAAAATAGTATAACAAAGGCTTACTAGTCACCTCTTTAGAAAAAGAAACGACTTGTAGCATATTTACCTGGTATGTTCCACATGACTTGAGTTTGCCTAATATCTCTTATTTTCAGAATCCAGTACTTTGCATATCTATCTATCTATCTATCTATCTATCTATCTATCTATCTATCTATCTATCTATCTATCTATCTATCTATCTATCTATCTATCTATCTATCTATCTATCTAGCAGTATCCATCCATCCATTCATCCATCCACCATAGCTAGCTAGCTATCAGCAGTATCCATCCATCCATCCATCCATCCATCCATCCATCCATCCATCCATCCATCCATCATCCATCCATCCCTCCATCTATCTACCTAATGATTCAGATGTGGAACCCTTTGTTGGTCAAGCATTTCAGAGCACCTACACATGAACCAGACTGACATATGACCTTGTCACATTCATGACATAAGACCTTGACTCTAGCCTCTACCTGTTGTCTAAGTGCATGCTTTTATCTCCAAGTGAGCCCTGATTTAACTTTGAACTAGCACCTTTGCACATGAGCTAGCCTGTATCCGTTTATTACTGTGGCCGACAATTGTGATTAGTTCAAAAAGCTTTTTCATAGGAAGTTTCATAGAAGAAGGTGAGTGAGTGACTTGCTTAGGTAGAGACTACAATCACAATAAAGTCTCCTAACTGACTGCTGACCAAATATGGAACTGCTTACCATAATAAAGCAGTACATTTCCAGCTGCTGGAAAAGTTGGAATAGGGGACATCCATTTTTTCAGAGATGCTCTGGAAAGAATGTTGGACTTGGCAGGAGACTAGAATTTAGTCAACAGGTTTAATGAAAATGCTTTACAAATGCCAGAAGCCTGTGGTCCTTGCTCAGTTACGCCTCTCAGCTGACAGTGACTCATAAAGCTCCCAGGCCCAAAAACATAGAACTTGGCGGGAGTAAACAGTGGGAAGGCAGAAGTTAACACCTTCATTGTGGCCTGCTTGCAACAGAGTTCTTAAATACAGATCAATTAGTTGATAGTTTGTGAGAATCAATAAGCTACATTCACAGTGATCTCCGGGCCATTTTGTCTAATTCTAAGTGATTTCCCTAATATCCTAAATTAATCCTACCCCTGCCCTTTCTAAAGTTCTTGGGTTTGGTATCTTGAATCACATAAAACACAAGGTAAAAAAAAATTCATAGCCACGTAGTCTACAAGATAGGCTAAGCTCGTGTAAAAGAACCTATGAGACTAAAGAGGGCCCAGCTAGCCTACTTTCGAATACAACTCCAAGGACTCAAGCCTGCAACCATGCATGATTGTACACAGGCTATCGTATCAGCTTTCTTGGCCATCTGTCAGCCCAAGTGTCTCTTTTTTAGAGCTGAGAAACTTGCGGTCTGGAAGGTCAGTGTCCTGCCCGAAATCATACTCTGAGCGGAGTCTGCGCTAGAAAGGCATCTCGTGACATCTAAGACTATGCTCTTCCCAGCTGTCTCTCACCACAGTGTTGTCACCTCCAGTCCCACCTGCCAGGCTGCTATCTTTCTATCTTCTCAGCAAAGGCTAAGTGGGACTCTACCCACACGCCCTGAGGAGGTGTCTTTGACGCCTCTTTTTGGGAAGCACTCACTGCAGTTCCTGCTTATGTGAAACACACCCTGGGAATAAATAGAGGTCCTCACTCTAACACCTTACGCTCATACCAAGGATACATGAGAAAAGGGGAAAAAAGGTTAAAAATAAAAGTCACAGATGTAGGGATTCTCTGCTATTGGGAGAAATTCCTTAGCACTCATTACTTAGGTAATAATATCTTTGACTGTATTTTCATGGAGCTATTTTAGAGACAGAAAGAGGGGTAGAAAAGCAAGTAGTCCAGATACCTTTTTTTATAACAAAATGAATCAGAGCTTAGAGCCCAGAGGGGCATTTTTGTCAACCCAGTGAGTTTTCCACTGAATCAGAACACTGTTTTTTTCTTCTTCAGGACTTCCTGAGGAGGGACATTTTGCAAGTATGATACTGATTATATGACTACATTACCCTAATATATCATTCTGTGAAATGCCAGTAAAGAAGTTGGGTAACTTTGACCAAGCCTTCAGTGGGAGAAATATCAGATGATCAGGGCTAGAAACGGGGGATGTTAGAGACAGCTTACATGAACAAGGTGACCTCGGACAAGTTAGCCTCTCAAAGTTTCTGTTCACAGTCTACAAAATAAAGAGGATACAAATGGCTATGTCTAGGTTACTACAGATTAATAAAGGGAACTTTTGCAAAGCCCATTGCTTAGTACTCGGCATACCTTCAAGGATCTGTACAGGTTTCTTCATACTTCGTACTCTGGCAGGTATGTGAGAACTGAAACAATCAAGAATGGGGGCTTTTTCTTTTACTGTTTTACTGAAGTTTTGCCTTTCCAGTTTGGAAGTCATTTGATTAAGGATATTAATGACTTCCAAGAGAATAGTTGAAATATTAAACCATTAATATTTTTTGAAGAGCAGAATGTACGTATGTGAGCAGATGAACTTCAGACACTCTGCCAAGGGGTTAGCAGTATTGTTCTTTATCTTCTAAAAGGCTCCTCAACAAAATGTTCTGGATTTTTGAGAGCAAGGTTTTCCCCTTCCTTAAGGACAAGATTTCCCCAGAGTCAGTAAGAGCATTAATCTTCTCAAAAGACCAGATGATCAGATCTTTTATAAGCTTCCTTCTAGGAATCTTAGGGTTCAGACTCTCCAGTCTCCTGGCTAGATCTAACTGGAGTTCTAGCTATAAGATTTTGACTACTTTTGAGGACAGAAACTGCCAATTTTAATTTTAGAAAAACAGTATATATGTGTGCATGTGTGTGCTTGTGTTGTTAGTGTAGCTGCAACTTTTGTAGTTAACATTAAAAATTGCCTCTTCCAAGTTTTGATTCTATTCTTATACCTTTGAGGATACAAGAATAATTTAGTTTTTCTTTTCTGTGGTCCTCGAAAAACATGATTGTTTTCTAACACCAGTGCATATGAGATTCTACATGAATGTTAAAATATTGGTTATTTCACTATCAAGAAATTAAACATTAATATTAGGATCTTAGTTTATAATCCCATGACAAACAGTCAGCTATCTATATTTAAGCGTATTGTTTACTCACAGTTGGTCTTGAACACTGCTGTTCCCAAACATTAACAAGGGTTAAAAATAATCTAGATTTAGGATTGCTAAACAAGTACTGGAAACTTGTCTTAGGTTGAGTGTTCTCAAAAAAGCATTTGATCAGCACGGGAGTTTTGACCTGCTCTGTTCCGACCTGGGCTGGTTCACCCCTCCTTAGGCAACCTGGTGGTCCTCCGCTCCCGGAAGGTCACCATATTGATGCCGAACTTAGTCGCGGACACCCAATTGGCATAGCGCATTACAGCCCAGAACTCCTGGATTCAAGCGATCCTCCGGCCTCAGCCTCCCGAGTAGCTGGGACTACAGGCGCACACCACCACGCCCGGCAAACAAGCATTTGAGTCCAGATTTCTCCTATTGTGGGAATGGAGAATACAGTGGAACTACAAAACCTTGTTAAGAAAGCTGGAAATCTGAGTTCATGTCCACAGAGGGCATCTAGATAGGGGCAGGATTCATTACTTTATTTTCCTTTTGTGGATGAATGGTTTGAGTTATATAATAATCATTCATGCATTTTAGCCAATAAACCCTTTCTTCAAATTCAATCTTTATTGGATCTTAAATATTTAAAAATAGATTAGATAGCATGTTAGAGTGGCAGCCCTTTAGCTCATTTTTAACTCATTTTTAGTGCCATGTTTGAAAACCTCAGAAATGGGTGACCCTCATCAGCCTTAATAGCTTTTTATTCCAAGCTATAATAAATATTGTTGTTGAAAGTGTTTTTTTAAGCTATAAACTGAACTCTAAATGTAAATATCATAATAAATAAATTTTGAAAACCGATTTCAAACTATCTTGAGTGTACATTCCCTTATTCCTACAAATGCTAGCACCTTTTCAGCGAAAGCTCTCCAAGAGAGTCACGCTCTGAACATTCTTCCCTGGTAGTGAACTTATGCCACACTCCTATGATGACCACTTTTACTTCAGACCCCTCTACTTTAGGCAAATGAGATTCCTTACGGTTCAAATAACTTCACTGAACTAAACGATTGATTTTTCTTTGAGTGACATGTACCATATCCTTTACTGTATGACAAACTGGTATAAAACTTAGTGGCCAAGACTGGTCATATATTAGCTGCCAGTTCTTTTAGTCACTAATTTGGACTGGGCACAGCTAGGTGGCTATTATGACAAAGTCATCTGGTGCATCTGTGTAGCCGAAGGTAACTGACATATTAGCTTGGAGCTGATCCTTCCTGGTGTTTGGTACATCTCCTGTCTCCCGACCTAATAGACCAGTTCAGACTTTTCCACATGTGTTTATTGCCGAAAGATAGTAAAAGAAGACAGGAGATGCCACCAGGTGTCTTAAGGTCTGAGTTTGGAAGTTACAAAACATTATCTCTGTATTCTTTTATTGGCCAAAGTCACAAACCATTCTAGATTCAGAGAGGGATACGAGTCCACCTCTTTGGGGAGAAGAATAAAGTCACATTGCAATGACATAGGAATATAGGTTGACCATCCTTGGAAGCATACTATTTCCTAAGCCAATTCTAGTTTGGGCTTTTATTGAGGTGGGGGAGAATGGAATTTCTAGGATGTTTTTGCTTGTTTGTTTGTTTAGCAGTGCCAAGGATTTAACTCAGGGTCCACACACACAAGACTGTTATTGAGCGACATCACGCTTAAGTCTGACCTATACCTTGATTCTCTTGTTTCATTATATTTAAACAACACATAGAATATTTTAAAAATATTTTTAAAAATGAAGTTTGTAAAAGGAAAAACATACAAGTTATAAAGTGAAGTAAATCTGAGTCCATTTTTGGCTTGTGCTACTGCGAAGCCTGATCTGCCTACAGCTTCTCATGTCTGGCCTGTGCACTCACTCACCTCACTCATCCGTGGCTGCTCTGAGCATTTTAGTTTGTCACTGGGAGTGACCTGTAAAATTTCTCCACTGGGGTTTCTCAACCCAGGCTGTGGCTGGGTCAAAGAAGTCTTCAGAGACATCTTGTGTTTGCTGCTTACTGACAACTACATGACCCGTCAATGACCTGTGCCACAAGAGAAAGGAAAACGGTCAATTGCTATAAAAACATAAAAATGATATAATACGTACACTGGCATGTATACTTTGTAAAGAGCACAGATAGCTCTTGTTTATTACCTAAATCAATCCTTTCTACTTAGCATCTTGAGATATATATGAGACCAGTATATGCCTGTGGTTATGCATTGATAGAATTATAGGTATATGGCTTTCATTATTAGAAAGCAGCTCTTGAGTGTGGATCATCACAGGAGATATTAACAGTAGACACACATGCTATCTACTATGGGCAAGGTACTCTCAGTGTTTATGCAATTTACTTGTTATGTTTACAATGAGTCTGTGAGGCAGTTACTTTTATATCTCCATTACATATCACTTTTACAGTGACTCTTGATTGGCTAAAGGCATAGCAGGAATATGACCCAAGTGATTTGATAACTAACTCATAGACTGATAACCACTATGTTTTACTGAATAGCAACATATGTGAATTATGTGTATAGTGTCTGCCTTAATGCAGGTGTTGCTGGCTGTACATTTTGAAACATTTCATAATTACAGATACTCAGTGTCAGAGATCCAGCTCAACAGAATGTGTACTTTGTATGTAGGAAGCCCAGGTAAAATCTCCTGCTTTATATGGACCCTAAACCACTGTCAGAAGCAAACCCCAAGTACTGGGCAGGGAATATAGCCAAAGCACTGCTGATAGCAGCCACCATAACAAAATAAAACAAAAAACTTAGACACTCCTAGTTTAATGAGCTGGAATAAATATTAATAGTAATGAGGATAAAATATGAACTGAAAAATGTCGTATTACTTTATGATAGAAATTAAAGTATAGAAAAGTCTTATGAGTACTCAAAAGGGGAAAATAGTTTTAGCTCAGAGGTGAAAATGTAGAAATGCTTCATGGAAAATAAAAAAGTTGATTTGAATTTGGATAATAGATATGTAAATAGATATACCCAGAGCGATGACCTACTGCACGAATAAACAAAATGAAATATGACTAGGACTGTGCAGCAGTTAAATAGTGAGATTCTACTTTTTGTTGACAACAAAAATATATGACTGTTCTGATACTTAACCATAACACATTTGAAACTCAATGTCAACTCAACTGTCACTGTATTCTAGGAGAAAACAAGGCATGCATTTGCCTAGAAATCACCCCCAAAACTAAAAAATCAATATAAATAAGAGTTATCTTGTTAGAGCTCATGCAATATACAGCATCCATAATGTAATTATGGATCTGATTGATTACAATTTCTACTATTAAAAGTGAATCATTTGATAGGATCTGGGATATGCATTGTGAAAAAAAGGCACCTCCCTAGAACTAGAATGCAAGGGAAATGTAGCTATTGATTGTAATGATGGTGCGTTTCTTTAGAAGCTGTGATAACTGAGTTGGGAGGGTCCAAGTACAGTGACTAGACAAAGGTTCAATGGGGTCACCTTATGGTTGTAGAAGATAAGAAAAGACAAAAGATCAGAGTAGCTCTTGTTTTGGGTTGCTCTAGAAAAATATATATAGCAGACTAGATGTGTGACTCAAGAATAAGACAGAGCACTCTGTAAAATAACTAAGCACAATTAATCATTTTGACATCCTGAGACAATCAATACAACTACAGTTCAGTCTTTACAGACCAATTTAACTTTACTAATCTTAAGATATTAGGTGGCTAATTTGGAGAGAGAGCCTTAGCTCTTCGTTGAAGCTTATTTCTTCTAAGATTATTGCAAATAGTTCTTCTGGAGTCAAGATGCCAAGTAAATAAAGACACATGGCTGGAGCAATAGTAAAGGTATAGGCACTTATCTTGCATGCAGCAGATCAGGTTTGATCCCAGGCACTATACATTGTCCCATGACCCCCTCCAGGAGCATTCTGAGTATAGAGCCAGGAATAAGTTCAGAGAGCTGCTGGGTATGGCTAACCTCCCCCAAAGTTAGCAGATATACAGAATGCTTTTACAAGAAGCACAAGAATTTTTTGATATTTATATTTACCAAGACTGAAAAGTTATTTGTACTTAAATCACTGAATTGCTAAACTAGCCAAAAAATCAAGGAATTCGTTATGTGGATTGTAAAAAGGAAAGAAAACGGTGTGATGTTTTCTGATCTTTTGGACCTGCTTCAAATCCAAGAACATATTATTAATCATTCGTTGAACAATAATTTATTGATGTTGACTTTAACCAAGGAATGTTCAAAATACTGAAAGAACAGAAGCTCCTCAGAGCACTACAACAAAGGCATTAACCAAAGTATTGCAGCCACTAACTCTAACTAATAATAATGATCCTGCTGATCAAATTATGTATATCTATGAGATATAAAGTGTTATCTAAAAGTATATAAAGCTCTGAAGGAGGGGTTAAAGGAGGGAATTATTCATGGAGAAAACACATGTGACCTGAACTGACTTTTGAACCATGATCAGATTTGTTCACACAAGAAGACATTTTGATGAGGTGAGGAATGGTGGGCCGAAGGTTCAGTAGGTTTGTTTGAATACAAAGGTCAGAAGGCGCTATAGGGGTCCTGGAAGCAGCCGGATGAAACTGCGCCCATCACACTAGCCACCATTTTTCGCTGTCTGGATGCTGGGAAACTGCCTCACGACCAGATCAACAGAGCAAAACCAGTTCGAGCCGGGTAGAGGCGGCTCCCAGAAGCGGGAATCACTGGGAATTTGGCAGATGGAGCCAGGGTTCGGCCATTCCCCCTCCATTTTGTTGAGCCTGGTGGCCCTGCCCAGGAGCTGCCCTGGGCCGCCAGCCATAGCATGAAGAGGCTCACAAGCGGCTGGGGAGGCTGGAACTCGGCTCGCGCCGAGCCCAGCTGACTAGGGGATCCTGAGGAGGGCAGATGGGTTTTGGGTGTTGGCCCATCCCTTCTGGGGGTCCCGGAAGCAGCGGATGAAACTCGCCCATCACACTTAGCCACCATTTTCGCTGTCGGATGCTGGAAAACTGCCTCATGACCAGATCAACAGAGCAAAGCCAGTTTGAGCCCAGGTGGCGTGGCACAAGCGGCCCACGCGGTCCACTAAAATAGTGAAACAGTAATGTCTTTTAATGCACTGTATTCCACGAAGAGCAGGAAAGTTTGGTGGGAAGGAGATATAAAGAGGAAAGAAATGGCATACAGAATCTGCCAAGTAGTTGAGGTGCGGGAGGGGGAGGGAGGTGGGGACATTGGTGATGGGAGATGGGTTTGGGTGGAGGGATGGGTGTTGGAACACTGTAGAACCAAAACTCTACATGAGCATCTTTCAATTGTATGTCTAAATTGGTGTAATAATATTTGGGGGAAAATAATAAAATTAAATTAAAAAATAAATAAATAAATAAATAAAAAAAGAAAAAAAGAAGGCACTATAGTAAGAGAGAATGCTGAAAGAGAAGGTTTAGATAAAATAAATATATAAGCTATAGTTTTATTTACTTTCTGTGGAAAATATTGGGGATGCTGAGGACTGTTGGTGGGGCGGTTCCTTCCAACAGTGCTGGGGACCCAGGCAAGTCAGTAATATTCTGCGAGATGTTGTGGGCCTGGTGAGGCATTGGTGGGTGTTCCCGGGGCTCCATGGATCATCAGGGTCTGTCTGTCAGTGTTTGAGGTTCTATGCTGTCCTCGAGATTAACTTTGCACCTCATTCAAGCCAGGCATACTTAATCTTTGGCCTTTTTTCTTTTTTTGGGGGGTTATACTTAATTTTATTTAATGTTTTTTATTGAAGCACTGTGAGATATACAATTCAAAGATATTCATGTTTGAGTTTCAGTCATACACTGTTCCAGGACCCATCCCTCCACCAGTGCCCCATTCCCATCACCAATGTCTCCACATTCCCTCCCCCTCCCACAGCCTGCCTCTATAGCAGGCACTTTTTTCTTCCCCCTCCCTCTCTCTCTCTCTCTCTCTCTCTCTCTCTCTCTTCTTACACATTGTTGCTCTCTCTGGCTTTTTGAGTTATCTCTCTGGTCCCTTCAAAATGTTTATAATTATCAACTCATCAAAGAAAACTTGAAAAATCTAGAGACTTCAAAGAAATAAATTTTATTATTTAGTAGCTTGTTCTATTTCCTTTCTATAATTTAAAAGGAAGACATAATTTTTGATCTTTTTAAAACATCCTTATTTTTTTGGTTGGGGAAGACCCAGCTACTTCTTAATTGGTTTTCTTAATAATGTTAAATCTTACATAAAGACCAAATCTGCCAGAAACAATTTCTTTGTGGTATGATTATTTTTGTGTTTCTGGGGGTAGTATGGAGGATCACAGTTAGTGGTGTCTGGGTTCCCACACTTGCTGGCGTACCAGGTGTCACACACTTGGCTATAGCACCCTGGAGGAGTACTTGTGGATGCCGGCCTCATTAGATGATTTGGAGAGGCATCAGCAAGTTTAGCACAGGGTTTCATGCCTGAAAACAGGCACTCTGAACCACATTCCCAGGCTCCCTAATGAAACTTCTTATGCTCAAGAAAGTGACAGTGAAAAGGGTCAAAGTTTTAGGAAAACAGTTCTGCAAATGCTGTGTGAGGGAACCAATCTTGCTTCTTCTTGCAGAGGTGATGTCAGCCCAGGTGACCCTGCTATTGAGAACCAGAATAATAAAACACATGGAAGACTTGGAGAAAATATTTGCCCACCAATCTTCTGATCAAGGGTTACATCCAAACTGTATAAAGCACTGGTAGAAGTTTACAAGAAAGAAATAACCAATATGAATCAATACATGGAGCAGGAGAATGTGAACAGAAACTTCTCAAAGAAGACATACAGATGACCAAGAGATATATGAAAAAAAGTACTCTGCATCACTTGTCGTCAGGGAAATGCAAATCAAACAGCAATGAGATATCATCTCACATCAGTGAGATTGGCACACAGCAAAAACAATAAAAGCAACCAGTATTGGGACAGAAAGATAGTACAGTGGGCAGGGTACTTTATTTGCATAGGCAAACCTGGGTTCAATCCAGGATCAATGCCAAGAGTGATCTCTAAGTGCAGAGCCAGCAGTAATCCCTGAGTACCAATGATCTGGCCTTTAAACAAACAAAGAAACAAATAAACAAACAAACAAAGAGAAAGTAACTAATGATGATATGCCTGTGTGAAAAAAGAGCCTTATTTATTCTAGGAGGGACTGTTGACTGGTCCACCCTTTTTGAGAAACTTTTAAATAACTAGGGACTAAGCTGCCATATGATGCAACAACTGTACTTCTTGGCAGCTACCTCAAGGGCCCCAAAACTCCATTCAGGAAAGAGATTTGCAGTCATTCGTACATTGTCCTTGAACAGTATAAATCTGGAAATAAGTGTCCCAGAACAAATGACTGAATAATAGAAGTCATGGCACATGTACACACAATGGAATATTACCATGTAATTTACTGCTAGGTGGATGGACTTGGAGAGTAACATGCTGAGTGAAGGTAGTGAGAAGGAGAGGGGCAGGTACAGAATAATCTCCCTCATATCTAGGATATGAAGAAACATAGTAAGGAAAAAAACCAAATTGCCAAAGGCAACAGAGACTGAGAACAGGTCATTAGTAGGAAGCAAAAGAGATGGTAGAAAATATAACAGAGGGTAAGACGTGGGGAAGAGACGCTCTGCTGAGGTGTGTGTTGGAATGTTTTATACATGAAACCCTTCCATTGTCAATATTGTAACTGTAGCATTTAAAATTAAAATTTTAATAAATCTACTCATACCCTTAGAGTTCATTTCATTCTCACAAGTAAGAATTCTTCCTGATAAGATCAATTCTCTTTTAAATAGACCACAAAAACGTCTTAGATTCTGCTTACTGTTCCTTAAAAGAGCGCTCACTGACTACTCACAAACAATAGATGCTTAATTCTACTGTCTGCCTGGGTTCTGGGCAAATCTGTTCCCAGAGGAAAGTGGGATGTCATTCTCCATTTCTGGCCCAGTTCCTGGCATCGTCGGGCTTTCAAGCTGTGCAAGTCTGCTGGCTGTGGCTGAGATTTTCTACTTCTGAGAAATAGAGATTTGATGGGGAATAGATATCTATCTAGTACTCTCTGAGTATGGCTCCTGCCCCAAGGCTTGGTTTGTCATCTTAAATTAAGGATGGGATTCAGTGACTTCTAAAGGACAGACACACACACACATACATACACAAACATATATATATATATGTGTATATATATACAGATATATTCATATATATATTCATATATATATATATATATATATATATATATATATATATATATATATATAGGAAGCTAGTTGTGGCCAGCTCAAAAGGTAACTGAGGCAGGAGGAAAACTTGCAAATTCCTAGGTCTTCCTAGCTTAGAACAAATTCTGTGTAAACTCTGGACAGCCCACTCTTTGGTCAAAAATCCTTTATGAACTTTGCGTAAAGTACTATCTGGATAGATTTGGCTCAGTGATCAGTGGCTATTCCCAGAGGTGCTTGGAGGGATGCTGCAGGGATCAAGCCTAGGGCTTCCTCATACAAAAGCATGCTCCAACCCAAACTCTCATTTTCCTTATTCTCCCCATGCTGTATCTCAGGCCATCGTAAAGTACTTTGAATGTTCTCATCCCATGATTTTGCCTTTGCTTGTTCTAGATCCTTTGCCTGGAGCACAGCTATTTGCCCTGCATTTTTTTTTTTTATCATTTGCCTAGTGTCTATTCTTTTCTTGGGTCTCATCTTTCCTCTTAATTTTTTTTTAGCTGATAGTTTCTGCCCTTCTGCTCCCCAAGATCTTCTGTTTGTCCATATCACACGATCCCTGGGCATTGAGTTATCATTGTCTTACTGGAAATCACTACGGTAGTCCCATATTTGTATCTGAGTTGATATATATTAAGAGATTTTTTATATATTCAGCCCCCCTTGGTTATGTCTTGGGCCCCACGGTCTAGTATTTAGTCAAGGGTGTGTTTCATAGGAGATATTTTAAAATTCATGAACAAATGAAAGACAAATTAGAAATAATTTTTGAAGGAGACTATCACTCCAGTATTGTTAACTATGACTTTAGTTATTGTGATAGTTTATTGTTAACACTAAGGACTATTACTTTAGTATTGTTAACAGAAAGTGGATTTTTCCTGCGCTCATGGGTTCTTGAGAATTGTATGAAAGATTTGCATAGAAAACTTGGAAGACTGAAAGTTAGTTTATTGTACAGATGGTTCCAGGTCTCTCCCAAGAGCCTAGGCCTCTCTCTTACCGTTGAACCATGCCCTGGTCCTGTCTCTTACGCTGCCCAGTCCTGTGAATGACTTTCCTGTGCTCTGCCACTGCGCCTCCCAACTGCACCCTATTGGTCCCTGTTGTTCTGTCCTGGTTTTCCCTAGTCTCTGGCCACAGTCCTGTGCGCATGAGGCTCCTGTGCTAAGTACCTTGCCTCTACCTGTGCATCTGAACCCTGCCTGGACTTGAGTTATCCTGGGCCTCCTAGCCCAGGAGGACTAATGCGGGCCTTCTGCCCTGTACCTGTCCTTGCCTGACCCCTGTGTGGGCTACCTGAACTGGGCCCTGTGTCTGGGCATGCTGCCCTACCTGATCTGGGGAGGGAGAGAGGGAGCCGTTGAGAGAGAGAGAGAGAGAGAGAGAGAGAGAGAGAGAGAGAGAGAGAGAGAGAGAGAGAGAGAGAGACAGAGACAGAGAGAGACAGAGGCAAAAGAGAGACAGAGAGAGAAAGAGAGACATAGAGACAGAGACAGAGAGAGAGAGACAGAGAGAGAGAAAGACAAAGAGACAGAGAGACAGAGAGAGGGCCTGCCAATTCTCACCCCCCAGGCGTTCTCTTCTACATTCTGATTGGCTACCTATTTCATGGATGTGATTGGCTACCTTTGACCTGGAGCTCTCCACCTTAGCTTCTGCTGTATCAGAATGACTTTTTTCTTTGTGTAAAACATCTTATTAGACTCTATTTCTTAAATTTACTTTTGCTTTTTTCAGTTGCTGCAGTATCACATGTCACAGCAGGGTCATGTCTGGGCACCCCAAAACTTGTTGTCTGGTGCTGGGGTCATGATCTCAACTGTGTGTGCAGAGGGTCACAAGTTGTGACACTAGAATTTGCACTTTGCATCATTAGGGCTTATGTTCAGTAATATAGGGTGGTGCTGAGAATCTGGTCTTTTGAAGACCAGGCAGTTTCCCTCCACAACCAAGGAGACACTTTCTGGGCCCTAGTCTTCTTGTTCATCAAGTAGAAACTGTAACTGGCTCATATCAAAGGCATTTTAGGGCCTTCCACATGAATAAATATATTTTATTGTTGTTTTTTGTTTTGTGTCACAGTTGGCAGTGCTCAGGACTTACTCCAGGGTCTGTGACCAAGAAAACACTCTACCTACTGCACTACTGGCCCAATTTATTTAAAAAAAGGTTTATTTGATAAAGTATATACTAGAAAAAAGAGGAAATAGTCCAAATTAGGTTACTTCTGAGAGTAAAAGACACTGCTATTAATAATTATCATCAGACAGAAGGCATGATTTGGACTGTCCAGGGAAAATTAGGAAAAGTGCTCACCTAATTTAGCTAGCAATACAATTTTTTTCCACATTGTGAAAATTGATTTTTTTTTAACTTTAGGTTGAAAGGAGAGACTCACAGACATGGGGCAGAGCTGCTACTTGCTCTCCCTGTGCCCAGCCACTCACGAGGCGCCCGGGAGGGATGGCAGGTTCTAGCCCTGGCCCGCCACCCCCAGCAGAGCCTTGCAACAAGCCAGGCGACCCCCACTCCATGAGGGCCGCCATTTTCCACATCCAGACTTCTTTCTCGTCAGAACTCCACCCAGCAGACCAGCCTATCACAGCCCGGCTCCGCAGCGCAAGCGGCCACGTGGTTCATCAATAAATGCTGGACTTAGAGATAACTACAAGAGTATGCTACCTGCGGCAGAGCCTGGCAAGCTACCCATGTTGTATTTGATATGCCAAATACCAGTAACAATTATAGACCTCATTCGGAATGGATTGAGGCTCTTTATATTCATTCCGGAATGGATTGGGCTCTACTTGCATGAGACAGGACATATGGAGATGTTACTGGGGCCCGCTCGAGCCAATTGATGATGAACGGGAAGACAGTGACAGTGAGGTTGAAAGATGTTAGATGAGGGAGACATTCTGGCATGACAGCTACCCGAGAGGATTATGAATAAGCAAAATGATCTCACCATCAAACAGTAAGGAATGGCGACACAGACAGATGAGTGACCCAGGATCTTGATTTTCTTTATTCTTTAAGTATGAGCGCTACCTGCCTGTTGATTAAGGGGGCACAACCGTGAGAGACTTTGCAATTTAGGTAATTTTTGAACTGTAATAATTAGTCATTATAAAATAGAAGGAAACAAAATCAAATCTGTCTCTTCTTCCTACCTCTGCCGTGGTGATCAGGCATAATCCTTTTAATTGTAATCAGAGGTAGGAATAAAAATGTCAAAGCTGTGTGCTTTAAAGAATTTAATTGGGGATTCAGTCATCATCCCAATGCAGTACCACTCTTTTTTCCTTTAAAAAATGCACTCCAGAAACATTAACACATCAGTTAAGTAATTCTCTATTTAAGAGCTTGAGACTGCAAAGACTTTCTTATTTGCTCTGTTTTGGGAAACAAGGGTTTCATAGATCCATTGCTGTCAAAAGGTGGATCAATTACCAGTTAAACAGACGGTGAGAAAACTCTCAAGGCTAGTTTCAGATGAGCATAAAAAGTTAAGAGTTGGGATAGAAACAGCAGTACTAGGAATCCTGAACTCAAATGAACAAGTTTTATAATTTTGCAAAACTTTTTACAGTTTGCAATGAACACTTATGTTCATTTTTGTTTGTTTTGTTTGGGAGCCATATCCTGCTGTGCTCAGGGCTTACTCCTGACTCTGTGCTCAGTAATCATTCCTGGTGGCACCTAGGGAACCACATGGAATTCTGGGGAGCAACCTGGGTTGCTGTGTGCAAGGCAAACATCCCACAAGCTATATTATGACTCTGTCCCCATGTGCACTTACAGTCTTTATTGGAAATTTCATTTGATCTATGCCATAGTCAGAGGGGGTATATTAATAAATTAGTAAAATGAAGATATTAGTAAATAAGTATGTTAATAAAATAAAGATACAGAGGAAGGTATATTCGTAAATGAGAGAATGGATGTAGACTAAGGCCTTGGGAGAAGACAGGAGTTGCTTAGGGTTATAGCTTTATTAGCTCAGTAGTGACTAGACCCCAAATACATAACTGTAATGCAAATAGATACTTGTCAGGCAGGGAAGAAGCAAACAACATGGTCTATCTTCCTTTATGCTTGAACTACTTGAAAACCTTTTATCTGGAGTGGACCCAAGAGGAATTAAGGCTCCATTCATCAATATTTCTCCACTACCACTAACAGGCCATAGTCAGACTGCATTGCCTGACCTCTGCATGTTCAGGGGCTTACAGGCACAGTTCTCTGACCAACTGAGCTTATCTGAGGCCAAGAAGACGAACACATTCAGATAATCTGATCTTGTGACTTGCAGCGGTGCCTTGCAACTACTAGCTAAAAATTAGACTTGGGAATTGGGTAAAACTGAGAAATTCCTGGGTGGAATCCAAGGAATAATTTACATTGACTTGATCCCCTAGGAAAGTAATGATGTATGACATCATATTTCACTCAAGAAAAGGCTTAGTATAAGAGAGATGTTCAGAGACAGAGAGACAACAATCTCTGAGGAAGTCTGATGATGTTTTTGTTTTTAAATTGAGATCATTCTTCCCATTGTTCAATGAGGTGTGAAGAACAGAGTAAGCAAACTGTAAACTGCTTGTTATCTTTAATGCTGCATTTGCTAAAAGTCTACCACTACTGTTCACCATATTAAGTTTTCATCTCATTATGAAAAACTGGTGCTTATGTGAATGAGCTAGAGTCACTATTCAGAAGGTTTTTTTGAATCAGACACTAAGTGCACTAGTCTTGGGAAGAGGATAATGTTCAATTGTACAATATTAAAAGCTAATCACTTGCGTTTAGTTCCTTCTGAAAAAACATAAACTTGTACAATGTGTAAGAGAGAAAGAGAGAGAGAGAGAGAGAGAGAGAGAGAGCAAAGTGACTGCCATAGAGGCAATTTGGGGGGAGGGGAGGGAATCAGGGGACACTGGACATTGGTGGTGAGAAGTGGGCACTGTTGGAGGGATGGGTAATGGAACAATGTATGACTGAAACTTAAAAATGAATATCTTTTTATTGTATATCTCACGATGGTATAATAAAAATATTTTAAAAAGTTTTGCATCTAGAATAGCAAAAAAAAAAAAAATTTGGGTGATCTGGAATATTCTCCCTGACTTTGCTACTTTATAGTGATATTTAATCAGACAAACATGTTTCAAACTGTTTAGAATCAGATTATTTTAGGCCCTATATTTTTATGTACTATATTTTTAAAATTTCTAGTTGAGTCCTATCATTATGTATATGCCCTCTCCCACACAACAAACACACCATGTTCTTCTTTGCATTTAAACAGATTTTCCTATTAACAGTCTCTTAGTATTCACAATGAAAAACTCAGGGATGCATTATATAATTTTTGCATTTATTCATACTACACTTGCACTCTCAGACATGGGGGCAGAGCTGTTCCTTGCTCTCCCTGTGCCCAGCCGTTCACGAGGCAGTTGGGAGGCATGGCGGGTTCTAGCCCTGGCCCACCAACTCGGCAGAGCCTCACAACAAGCCAGACCACCCCCTCACTCTACGGGTGCCGCCATTTTCCACATTTGGACTTCCCTCTCATCAGAACTCCACCCAGCAGACCAGCCCATCACAGCCCAGATCATCGACACTCACCCTGCAGCAGCTTTTTCCTCAATCCGGCCCAGGTATGCTGGTCTAGAGACTCTCAGACATGGGGCAGAGCTGTTCCTTGCTCTCCCTGTGCCCAGCCACTCATGAAGCAGTCGGGAGGCATGGCGGGTTCTAGCCCTGGCCCACCACCTCGGCAGAGCCTCACAACAAGCCAGACCACCCCCTCACTCCACGGGTGCCGCCATATTCCACATTTGGACTTCCCTCTCGTCAGAACTCCACCCAGCAGACCAGCCCATCACAGCCCGGCTCCCAAGCGGCCGCTTGTGGCTGCACGGTTCATCCATAAATGCTTTATTTTGAGGTGTTTAAAAGAGTTTGCCTCCCGCTTGGCAAGCCTGGCAAGCTTCTCGTGTTGTATTTGATATGCCAAATTCCAGTAACAATTATATTAGGTCATTCCTATGACCTAATATAATGGTTTGAGGCTCTTTATGTTCCTGTAGCAAGCCGATGCCCCTGGCTCTACTGGCATGAGACAGGACATATGGAGATATTACTGGTGCCCGCTCTAGCAAATAGATGATCAACGGGAAGACCGTGACCCGTGACACTTGCATTTTAAATTTCTCCAAGGTCTCTTCTGGAGTTGTAGAGGCCAAAACTTAACTACTTTCCCACCAGATTTTGCATCCCATTAAGCATTTTGTTTGGAACCATGTTTGAACCATGCAAAGATAGTGATACAACCTTTGTGATCAACTCCCATAGGACAGGAAAGAAGAAACCCAGAATTTTGATTAGAAACACACACACACACACACACAAATACACACAGACACACATTCCAATTAAATTCCTTAAAAACCAAGGAAAGCAATGTGTTAAGGGGTTATAGAGATAACTCAGAACTAGACTCTAGTCCCTAAGAAAGACTACATGGCTTATGACACAATCCAGAATCATTTGGACTAAGAGTATCCAGAGTGACAGACGTGCTCTGGAGGGCAAATTAGCACAAGTTTGCTAATCCAGCACAATCCAGTTGGGAGAAATTATTTTAAAAGGAGTCTGAAGAGTTTAGTTTACGGCTGCCAATGGGTGGAAAGTGTCTAAAGTCAACTGGATTGATACTTTGACCTCCATCCAGCAGGGAACTATGTCAGAGAATGAAACAAATACACACAGAGACACAGAGACACAGACACAGACACAGACACAGACACACACACACACACACACACACACACACACACACACACAGGATTGCCTAAACTTTAGGGGTCACCTGGCCAGCCCTAAGTAAGTACAAAGGCTGGCCTTGTAGTCAATACAATATCAGTCCTCCACCCCCCCATTCCAACATATTTTTTTAAGTCGACAAAGACATTAAGAACAGTGAGCATATCAAAATTCAATGGCTGCGTTAAAAGCAGAGACTGGGATATTTCACATATCCAATCAGCAGTTATCCCTTTAAGCATAAGCATTACAGTTTCCTATTCTAGTTTCCTATTCTAGTTTCCTACAGTTTCCTATTCTAAACTATAAGAATTATAGTTTTCTATCCTAGTTTTGCCCATGTTGCCCTGGACATCCAGGAGACCCTAAGTTGTTTTTTTCTATTCTTTCCTGGGTTCACCTTTAATTATATTCTAAGACCTATGTGGTTTTGCTCAGTGCACTATCCTGACTTTGGGGTCTGGATTTTTTGTTAGGGGCCAAAGTCCCACAGAGAAGGAAGTGGTCACTCAAGAGAAAGAACCTGGGGCCGGAGCAATAGCACATTGGGGATGGCATTTGCCTTGGACTTGGCCAGCCTGGGTTCGATTCCTGGCTTCCCATATGATTCCCCCAAGTACAACAGTATTAATTCCTGAGTGCAGAGCCAGGAGTAGCCCCTGAACATAGCTGGGTGTGACCCAAAAAGCAAAGAGAGAGAGAAAGAAGAACCTATCTGTGTAAGGGTAAATAAGCGTGGACAGGTAAGATGTGTTTGGTAAACCACTGGAGTTCCAATTCATTGGTGCTTGGGACACATAGTAGAAAGACCGAAACATTCCTCCAGCTTGGCCTCAGAGGTGTTCCAGCAGGGAGTGGTATGAGAAGGCTAGTTAAGTTCCCTTATGTCTCCCAAACCCAATTGGCCTTAGTATTACGCTAGTGGTCATTTCCTATCTTCTCTTAGTTGCTGTGAGATATTATGGGTTTGGCATAGTAGAATATTCCAGCTGAGACCAGATGGCCATTCAAGAGTGCGTGAGCAAAACACCCAGTTGCCTGGGCACAGGGAATCGCAGTTTACCTGTTTCTTGCTAGGTGTTAAGAGTAAGCTCTTTTACCTCCCTGGGTATCACTTTCCTCACAGGCAAAATAGAGTGAGTGATAATGCCAACTTTAGAAGGATGCTTTGAGAATTAAATAAACTGCAGAAAACCCTTTGAATAGCACCTGATATCACAGGCACAAAGAGAGAGTGTGGCTTGAGTTACATACATGAAGATGTTTGGGTACAGGACCATGAAGGATCGAAGGAATGGTGGGAATGTGGGGAGGTTTTCCTGGCGGTCTTGGCTTCCTTCAGTGACCAAAAAGAAAGTTGTGTAAGCTTTCAGGTGACCGTATACAGTCCCTCAGGTCACATGACTATCCCATCTGAAAGTCTCTTGTTTCTTTTTGTTTCTGAATTCATAAATGTGTATTTTTCTAGCATAGAGTCTGCAAATTGACACAGTTCTGCCTTCTTTCCCAAGCCCTGGAACACAGCAGGCTGTGAGCAAAGTGAGAAAAATGCATGTTAAGGAAAGTGAGAATACAGAAGAAACCAGATCAGCAGACAAGAGCCTTTTGATTTGGGTTTGCACCGATGACAGCGCGCATGTGACTCACCAAGCATCCAATTTACAACTTTTGCCCCTTAGATTCCTGGTGAGTACCTCACAAGTCAAAATTATCTTTTGTGATGAACTTTATACAATGCCTATACTAACACCAGGCCCACCTGAGCAACTCATAAATATTTCAGGAGAAACACAGTGATCTTCTCTAACACACCCATGCAACAGTTTCAACATAGTAGTCTTTCTAATCCAACACAGCCCTCTTATAATGTGTATGATGAAGGAAATGAATGACTCTAATTATGCCTTATTAAATCTTATTAATCCTCATTAGAACCCTATTATTCTTTATAAGTGGGTTACAGAAAAAAAGAGGCCAGAGATGCTGGTCAAATTCCGTTATATCCAATGAAGTCTGGGTGAAATTCATTCTAATTTTGTAGGAATCAGGATACTATCGAATTTTACAGTACCACTCGAGCACTGGTCTACCCAAATGGGGAGGACAGAGTAAGTGGATGGTGTTGTAACAGAATATGCTCTTTTCAAAGGTCCCCAACAAAAAAGGCAAAAAAAATCTACACCCCTCTCTGGGGCGGGGCGATAGCCCAGCGGGTAGGGCCTCTGCCGGCCTGGGTTCGATCCCGGCATTCCATATGGTCCCCGAGCACTGCCAGGAGTAATTCCTGAGTGCAGAGCCAGGAGTAGCCCCTGAGCATTGCCGGGTGTGACGCAAAAGGCAAACAACAACAACAAAAAAAATCAAAGCCTCCCCGACATATGAGCTCGATTATTTTATTTTTATTTTTTTTTACTTTTTGGGTCACACCAGGCGATGCTCAGGGGTTCCTCCTGGTTCTCCACTCTGGGATGCCGGGGATCAACCCAGGCTGGGCTCACAGGCCGCGCGCAAGGCAAACGCCCTACCCGCTGGGCTATTGCTCCGGCCCTGAGCTCGTATTTTATATTTCAAGCTAAACTAGAGCAAAGAGATGTATTATTTATTATCTCACGGAATGGGAAATTTTTTGGGTGGGGTAGAGAATACTCGGCTGTGCTCAGGGGCTTATTATTGACTCTGTGCTCAGGAATCACTCTTGGTGGCTTTAGGGACCATATGGGGTGCCGGCAGAGCCTGGTAAGCTACCCGTGGTGTATTCGATATGCCAAAAACAGTAACAATAATGGTCCTCACTCCCAATGAATGGAGGTGTTACTGGTGCCTGCTCCAGCAAACTGATGAACAATGGGAAGACAAGTGATACTTGTGATGCAAGTGACAGGGGTGCTGGAGAGCAAACTGTGGCCAACCACTTGCAAGGCCAGCACCTTACCTGCGGTACTATCTCTTTGGCTTTGGAATATAGGTACTCTGAATCTTTTTTCTATTGCTATTTTTCCTGTTTCTGTTGGTGTAAACGAAAATTGGTAAGATAAATGAATTCAAACCCAGCGATGTCTGAATTCAAGGAAGGCACCCAGTAAATAGTTAAGTGTGACTATATATACTTCCACATTTACTTTCCAGTGAAATATTTCCCACCAAATCCCAGAACCATTGAGTTTGGTTTCAGGAATAATTACGAACATCTTGCTCAGAATGCGTGTGATTGAGAACTAGGTGATACAGAGGTCAGGATTAGCCTATTAGGCCGGAAATGCTGGCCGGGGGAGCAGTGCATTCAGGTGTCTGGGGGTTGGATAAGGCGCTTTACCTTACTTTGCCCTCCAATGTTAAAAAGGGCCAGCTCAATCTGTCCTGTTTCACCAGATGAACGAGTAAATGGCTCAGCTAATGGCTCATTGCTGTGCTGAGGCGGAGCCCTGTGGTTTTAGATCTCGATAAAATAAAAATACAAGGAAACACAGCCCTCTCCCTTGCAGCACGGTCCGGGCCACGGGCACAGAACCCGTGACTCTTTGATATTGTGGCTCTCCATGTTGCTCACGTTTACAAATCAGTAACTAGAAGGGGGTGAAAAAAAAAATCCCAATCAAACCTTCCAAGAACAGGCTTGCCTTTATTCAAACCGGATCACCCAGTTCTTCTGAGTTTTTTGGATTCCGGAAAAGAGTAAACTTTCTGGGTTTCTAGTGAAGGAAACATTAAACTTCAGGGCGGGGGTTCGTTTATTTGAGTAAAGGGCCGACAAAGTGGTTCTGAAGCCAAAGCTCATCAGCGCTATTCATGGCTACGTCAATCACAACCTTCCAGGAACAGGCTGGGGGTTCCCAGGGGAGGTGGAGGTCTCCGCCCGCAGGGGTCCGCCAGGCCCAAGGACACCTAACATGGTTGGCTGTTCCAAGGCAAGGCCCCTGCCCAGCCGCGGACATAGGGTTGGGAGCGGGGCACCCAACTCTGGATCTGTGGGCGCCTGGGATTCTGAACAAGTTCCTTCTCCCCCAGAGGCTCACTTTTCCCTCGTACGAACAGACGGGCTGAAAGTCAGCCTTGGCCAACTCCTGACATCCAGTAGGTTTTGAAGTCTAGCTGGCAACCGGGGGTGGGGCTCGCTAGCAGGATCTCGGAAGGGGATTCCCTGGCTCCATCTCGCCCGCCCAGGCCCTGGGCTCTCATTTGGCGCCTAAATAGCAGATGCCGTCCCCACCCCACCCCACCCCCAATTTCCTGAGACTCGGCCGCTTCCTCCTTCTACGTCTCCTTCCTCTTCCTCCAAGGCAGGCTGACTCCACACCTCCCTCTTTCCCTGCCTCCCTTGCAAGCTCCCTGCATCCCCCGTCTCCTCCTCTTCCTCCCAGGAAATAAAATGCCCTCTGTGCGCCCACCTTTTGGCAGCCACCAGTGCTGGCTGCAGGCGCCCCCCGCCTCCGCCGGGCGAGCTCGGCGCGGCGGCCCGCGGGCACACGCCTTCCCATACCTTACATGGACAAATGCGTGCAGGCAAAGTCAGGAATTCAGGCCCCTGACGTCAGCCTCCAGCTCTTAGGGCACCGCACGGGAGACCGAGGAGGAGGGGGGTGGGGACGGTGGGGGAGGAAGGGAGGGGGAGGCACCAACCAGCAGCCGCTCCAGCCCTGCCGAAGTTTCACTTTTTGTCTGTGGGTTCGCTCCCGGGTCCCGGGCGAGCTTTCCGGGACAAGTAGCTTTAGCGAGCGGGGGGAGAGCCGGGCGCTGCAAGGTAAGGGCTGGCCGCACTGCCCGGGGCCCCCAGGGCGCGGGGCGCGGTGCGGGGCGCGGGGCCGGGCCTGTCCGGGGCTGGGGACAATGGGAGGGGAGTGCCCCGGCGCCTCCTCCTGCGCCTCTGCCTCCGCCTCCTGCCGCTTGCCGCCGCCGCTGCCCCGGCTACCTCCTCCCCCGAGGTATTGTTGCAAATCCTCCTTCCTTCCCCCACAACCTCCGCCTGCGGGCGCCTCAGGAACCCCAGCCCTCCCCGGCGCGAGCGCCTCAGGGCGGCCGGAGCGCGGGGCGCGGGGCGCAGAGCGCGCGCTGTGCCGCGGGCCGCCGTGCGGAAGCGCCCTCCCAGGCAGTCTTTGGTGCACACCTTCGGGGAGGGGGCCCCAGTTTTTTATTTTGGGGAGGGAAGCTGCGACCTTGGGCTAGGCGGGGTTGGGCTCTTCCTTGCGCGCCCCCTTCCCTGGGCTTTTCTGGGCGCGGAGGGGCGGGGCCACACCCAGAGGCTTAGAGCTTTCGCGGAATCACAGTTGTCACCGTGGAAGGGGCCGAGGAATCCAGTTAGCAGAGTCCCCCCACCCCCATTTTATAGCTGGAGCCACCAGGAGTCAGGGAGAGGGTCAAGGCCTCCCCAAAGGCGCTCTGGAGAGCCCCCAGCCGTCGTTAGAACAGCTTATGGTCCTGCTTGCCCTCCTGGAATTTCTGGAGCACCCACTGTGTGTCAGGCCTTTTGTTGGGTCGGGCTCAGTTCCTGCCCCCAGGTGGTACTGGGGCAACTCGGGAGTCCAGCCTGACCCCCTACGGGGGAAGCGAAGGGCGCAGTGCTGGGGAGCAGGCTCAAGTAAAGTTTCTCTTGGACTTAGGGGAAGCGCTTTGATTGCCTGGTGCTTTGGGAGAGAGGTGAGCTGCTCTTTGGGGCTGCCTTACCCAGGGCTTCTGAAGGTTGGGGACTTTTCTGAAGCTAGCCAGAGCCGCCTTGAAGGAGTGAATAGCATTTGCTTGTGGGAACTGCAGACCCAGCCCGACTAATTAAGTGTGGGGGAGAGAGAACTGTAAATGTGCCTGTGTCTGAGGACATAAGTTGGGGCGAGCATCCAGGAAGTAAGCAGTGGAATTGCGCCTGAGCCTTTGGGCAAAGGAATGCTTTGGCAGTTCAGCGTGCTGGGGTGACCCTAAGATCTTTATGACTCCTCCCTTCCTCCTTCCCAGGTACCCATTGCCTTCTCCAGACCCTATCACAAAAATGCTGAGATTTAAGAGGGTCCTCTCTGAGCTTTGTGGTGTCACACTCGAGTGCATACCTTTATTTCCAGTCCTCCCACTTTCGCTGGCCTCATAAAACTCATTCTTTCACTAAGGAATCAGTGAATTCTTGGCCTACCTCTCTAGGCACTTGTGTCTTTGAAAAAAAGTTTCAGCGGAGGGAAGGCCACCAGCTAACTCCACCCCTTCCTCTCTTCTGGAGACTTGGGGACAGAAGGCTTTGAGATGGTGCATGCTAATTCTGTAGCTCACTGTGAATAATTGCTTCTCAGCAAGGGGTGGGGTGGGGAGAAACTTCAAATAGGATTCTTTAAGCTGTGACCTGTCTTTCTGCCCAGGGTTCCCGACAGCATCAGGGGGTCAATGGAAGTGTGTGTATCCTTTATCAAGTGGTTGCAAGGCAGTGCCCAATCTCACCACCTTTATAGTTTAGATGGGATATAAGTAGTTGGTGTTAGCAGCCCAAACGGTTGGACTCTGTTCAGGCAGTTTCCTGGGGGCTCTGTATTAGTGGAGGGTCTTAAATTTGTTTGGGGGAGCTGCTGGGCTGCTTACTATGGCTAGACAGAATAGAATGCTTCTGGAGTAGCATGTTTTGGAGAAGGTACTGTCCAGGTAGTGGATGGTGGGGGAGGAAAGTTCATTATGAAGGGCCTTACAAATGCCAGGCTTGAGGATTTGGCTCTGAGTTGAAGTCATCACATTGGGGGCTTGGAACAGGTTGGGGCGTGATTAAGGATCTACTATTGGGAGAAATCTTCTGCCACACAAGTATAGCAAAAGAGGTAAAGATTTGGTTTAAGAGATAGTGTAGAGTGTGGTTTAAGAGATAGTGTAATAAGGTGCTTGCACTGCATACAATTGATACTGGCTTAGTCTAGACACTGCATATGATCCCCCAAACATTGTTAGGTGTGGCCCAAACCTCCCGAAATTTTGGTCAAAGAATACAGTCATATACTTGACATAATATTAATACTTATTGTGTTCCAGGGGGCAAATATCAACTTTATAGCAGGCTCCTGTAATTTTTTGAGACAAAGAAATTGTATCTCATCAATTCTAAAGCACACTTTCATATTTTACTGTCATTGAAATTGGGTTGTCTTCTAATCACTAATGTGCCATAGATGAGGAGATTTTTCATTCTAAGTTGATAATGGTACATCTTACTGCTGATGATTTAGATTTGATAAAATTTGTTAATCATACCCTTGATGAATATACACTGCTTTGCTCTTTATAACACATTTTCCCATCAGATAGTCCATTTGAATATCTCAAAATAAACAAATAAACAACCCTAAGAATTAGGCCTGATGACAGTGTCCTTTCCATTTAAACTGTTACCCAAGTTACACAGATAATTGGAAATGTGCTCAAAATGATAACTCGGAAATAATTTTGTGACTGTTGCTGTTAATATATGACACTGAGCTTTTTGAGGAAGTGGCCTTAGTTAGTTGGGAACAGGGAAGAATCAGCTTGGAATTGAGTGCAAAATTATTGCTTAAGATCCTGGGAGGTTGAGGTTAAAGAGACAGCTCAAAGGCGGAGGGCATGCAGTAGTCCTGGGTTCATTGCCTGGTACTACATGGTCTCCTGAGCATCCCTTAAAACTACTGGAACACTTGGGTGTGGCGCAAACCAACCAATCAAACCAAATGATCTTGGAAGGGTGAGAGGTTTTGGTCAAGAGCAGAGTGTAATTTATGAACTTTGGGACACCTCCTTAGTCCGGAAATATGCTGCATTCAATAAAAAAATGGACAGAGAGGTAGGAGATTCCAAGGAACATGGTAAAAACCCAAAGATGAAATGCAGAGCTGTTTTTACTCAGAAAGGTGAAATGTGAGGGCTGAAACACAAGCTCTGGAGTCTGCGTGACCCAGGAACTGCTTAACTTTGGGGATGTAAATATAAGGACGTGACCCTTTGAGCACACTTCTTTGTGTCTTGGGGAGAAAGTTACACTGAGGGGGATATATTGTGTAGAGTTCATTTTTGGCTCTCTGCACTAAGAAATGCGTGTTTCAAGAAAGTTAACATGGAAGGAGTGTTTATCTGAAGAGAAGCTGACATCCAAGTGTTCACCAAGCGGAAGAATGATGGATGGAGCTGGAAGACTTGGCCAGAAAAGTGCTTGCCAAAAGGGAGCAAGAGTTGTTGGAGCTCGGTGTTTTCCCTCTGGCTTGGGGAGGGTGTCTCCAAGCGGAGGTCCAGGGACAGCCGTGTCAGTGGTTCCATGCTAGAGCCCAGAGATGTGGTGCTGTTTGTTCAGGTTGCTCAGGGCTAGAAACCTCTAGGGTCCTGGTCTTGCTCAGGGTCAACCTCCTGCACTAGCTCCCCGCCTGAGGCTGTTTGTTTTGATTTTTTTAATTTTAGTTTTGGGCCATATTGAGGAGTGCTCAGGATTTACTTCTGGATTTGAGTTTAGGGATAACTCTTGGAGGGGTTCAAGGAACTGTAAGGGGGTAATAGGGATCAAAGCAGTCGATCACATGCAAAGCAAGTAGCCCACCTTCTGTATTATCTCTGTAGCACATGCTAACCTAACCTAACTGTTGACTGTGTTTTGAAAGAATCCCATTAAGGTTACTGGGAAATAACAAGTGGAGGACATTGGTTTTTTTTTTTCCCCATATAGATTTAAATTTATCCTGTAGGCTCTAGGGGCCCTTAAATGCTCTCTAGAAAGGCACATGAGAACAAGACTGGCAGTGGCTTTGGAATCATCTCTAGGATTAGGCTTTTGGATGGTATTGCAGGAAGCCGAGTAACACATGCCTGGTGAGTGAACCTAAGTCTTTGTTCCTACTAATAAGGAAGTAGTTTCTTGCTCAGTGGGGTTGGACCTTGGAATCTCACTTTGTAGGGTTGGGCTCTGCTAGAAGAAATACAGGTCAGGACAGAGAGGTCAAGTGTGTGTGCCACCCAAGAAGATACTACTAACTGAGTGGAGATCTCTGGGCTGGACGAGTACGCAAGAGGCTGAGAGGAGGGGAAGGAGGAAGGGGAGACAGGAGGATGAGAGAGGGCAGTTGTGGTTCCCTCAGCACTGAAGTCTGGAGGAAATGACCAGGACATTCCAAATTCAGGTTCCAGAAATGAAGTGACTCCATGTATTGATGACGAATTTCCCTTTCTTGACTTTCTACTAATTGGATATGGGGAGTGACAAAAAACTAAATGAGAGTCATCTTGGAAGTAGGTCAACTATAGAACTGAAGCAGAAAATGTTTATTTTCCTATAGTTTTTTTCTTCCCTTTTTTGGTTTGTCTTTTTCTTTCTCGGGCTGTGCTCTGGGCTTATGTGGCTCTGTGCTCAGGGTTCACTCCTGGTGGGACATGTGGGACCATATAGGGTGCCAGGGATGGAACGTGGGTTGTCCCACCCAAAAGATGAGCCCCCTACCCACTGTATCTTCTAGTTCATTTTAATTTTTTCTTATTGATAGTGATCACACTAATAAAACTTAAAAGGGCTATTTTCAGGGCTATTGCATGCTTGTGTAATTCTCAAACTTATTCATTAAAAAGTATTTTTGTGATCATTAGTCTCATTTTGCTGATGAGACTAATTGGTTTCTCTGCTGGTAAGGGACGTGGCTCAGTTTCAAACCTTTGCCCGATCTACAGCTTCAACATCTTTTTTCTTCATCCACAGAACTAAAAAAGTTCAAGTCAACATTGTGTTTTCATGATTCTTCCTTTTTAATTTTAATTGAATTCATTACACTTTCATACATTTCCAACGGCCAGGGCACATGGGCTTCTCAAGTTCATATTTGTGATTCTACGGCTTCTTTTTAGATGCTACTGTAGGGTTTAAGGAGATGATTCATACTGTCGGAGCAGTCTTTGCATGGGACCCTTTGGTTTGATCCCTGGCACCTCATGATCCTCACAAATGGCTAGGTGTGACCCCTGGACATCGAGGTGGGAGTGGCCCCCAATAATTGAATAGGTTCCAAAGCAAAACCAAAGAAAATGCCACTATTTCCTCTACTCTATGCGTGTCTTTACGTCTTCCAAACCTAATTGAAAAGAACAGACCACCTTTCTCAAGGTCTGCCCCACCATCCCCCGTCTCTGCCTCTTTACTCTATAGTAATAAAATTTTGATCTTGCTCTATAAAGAGTCAGTTGGGGCAGTACAATAACAAAGAGGGAAAGTGTTGGAGGGTCTTGGTATTAGCCATTGTCCTTGATCTGTGGCCCCTGTGACAATGTTAAATATCCTTTGGAGTAGAGCCAAATAGCTTCAGTTGGATCCTACCCACCTCTGGGTTCTACGGACCCTTTTTACCAAGGAGCTTTCTGATTAAGGACTCTCAGAGCGAGCAACTTAACTCCTTCCTATGACCTACCTCTCTCAGGGTGGATCTGCATTTTGATGATTCACAGATTAAAGGATTTTTCCAGAATGAGGGCACCCGCTTTGTGAAACAGAATTTAATTAACACCTTCACTTTTTTCATCACTGAATACTCCTTTTCAATGATGAAATATACCCTAAAATGTTCAGTAGTTGATCAACAATTGAGCGATCTTTGCTGACAAAAAAGTCAGCATTGGTCAACACTTGTTTTTCTGCTTTACCAAGTGCCACTAAAAATTGGCTTCCTGGGGCTGGAGAGATAATGCAATGGGTAGGTGCTTGCCTTGCACTTGGTTGACCCAGGTTTGATCCCCAGCAATGTGTATGGTTCTCTGAGCACCACCAGGAATAATCACCCCTGAGTGCAGAGCCTGGAGTAAGCCCTGAACTCTATTGACTGTGGCTTGAAAACAAATCACTGTATCACTGTCTTCCCATTCATCATTGATTTGCTGGAGCGGGCACCAGTAACATCTCCATATGTCCTGTCTCATGCTAGTAGAGCCCAAGGGCATCTGCTTGCTCCAGGAACATAAAGAGCCTCAATCCATTCCAGAATGAGGTCTATAATTGTTACTGGTAGTTGGCATATCAAATACAACACGGGTAGCTTGCCAGGCTCTGCCGTGCAGATAGCATACTCTTGTAATCACCTCTAAGTCCAGCATTTATTGATGAACCGCAGGGGCCGCAAGCTGCTGCACGAGCTGGGCTGTGATAGGCTGGTCTGCTGGGTGGAGTTCTAATGCTAGGGAAGTCGGATATGGAAAATGGAGGCCCTCATGGAATGGGGGTCGTCTGGCTTGTTGAAAGGCTCTGCTGGGGTGGCGGGCCAGGGCTAGAACATGCCATTCCTACTGGGCGCCTCATGAGCAGTTGGGCACAGGGAGAGCCGGTAGCAGCTCTGCCCCATGTCTGTGAGTCTCGGGAACAGCATACCTGGGTTGGATTTGAAAAAAGACTGCTGCAGGGTGGGTCCGATGAGACGGGCTGTGATAGGCTGGTCTGCTGGGTGGAGTTCTGACGCAGGGAAGTCGGATGTGGAAAATGGCGGCCCTCATGGAGTGGGGGGGTCATCTGGCTTGTTGCAAGGCTCTGCTGGGGTGGAGGGCCAGGGCTAGAACCCACCATCCCTCCTGAGCGCCTCGTGAGCGGCTGGGCACAGGGAGAGCAAGTAGCAGCTCTGCTCCATGTCTGTGAGTCTCTTCAGCTAGACAAGGCACCTCAGCTTCTGGCAGTCTGCGAGCCCACTGATCAGTTTTATAGCACGAATGGGAAGTATATGGTCAGCAACATCGTGAAATAAGCAGCAAGCTGAAGCTCCATGTAGCTCAGAGACCTGAAAATAAATCCTTCCTGCGGAAGGATCATTGAAAACAAATAGAACCAGATTTCATGAAGGCCACAAGGATGCTCCTGACTTGTTACAGGGCACTTAAAAAAATATGATTATTATTTTGTTCTTGAACCATGCATGGTGGTGCTAATAATGTCCACAATCTTAATGCCTAGTGGGACATCTGGCTCATGGTGTATGTTCCACAAACGTTTGTAAAGAAGTGATGAGCTTTGTTCTCTTACCATTTGCTAGGCTTGAGCATTAGAGGGTCTGTTTACAGTGACCCAGAAGCTGAATCTGTAGTCACAGACGTAAGTGCTTGCACAGTGCCACTTTCAGATCAGGATGGGGAACTGGGTATTTAGAGTCAAGTCTCTGAACTAGCTCCCCTAATAGTAATTGCAATCACAATTGTTATTTCATTTCCTCCTCACACATGCAGGAGGTTGTAGTATCAGTGAATATTCCTGTTTTTCTACTTTAGGGTATTGGGGATTGAACTCAGGGCCCCAGTTATGTGTAGCATGTGCTCTAACCACTGAGCAACAGCTTGGTCCCTTCTGTTTTCTTCTCCATTCCTTTGCTTATGTAGTTTATTCTTTCTTTGCTTCCTTTCCATTTTTTCTGCCCCTTAAAAAATCCAAATTATTTAAACTTGGACAAAACAGTGGGCCAAACAGAAATGCTGGGTATTAAGTCAGCCATGGCTCTCTCTTCAAGGATCACATTAGAATGAGGGGAGACTATAACAGAACATGGGTCCCATTAGGCTAAGGAACAAAGGGGGCTCCAACAGCGGAAGAAAAGATGGATATTTATGGAAAAGAAGACATTAGAGTGGGGTTTTGAAGAATGAGTAGGAGTTTCTACAATCGACAAAGGAGGAAGCCCTTTTAAAGTACAGACACCTTGGTATATGCATAAGCCTGAGCTCTAAGAGTATATGGGTGGTGGGGAGCCATAATACAGTGGGAAGAACATTTGCCTTGCATGTGGCTGACCCAGTTCAATCCCGACGTACCATACAGTCCCCTGAGCATCACCAGGAGTAATTCCTGAGTGCAGAGCCAGGGATAACCCAGGAGCATTGTGATTTTTTTTTTGTGACCCAAAAAGCCCCCAAATTTAAGTATACAGGAGTAGAAGTATATGACGTATATAAGTATGTGTTTGCAGATCACTCTGAAATACGAGACTGGCTAGCCAGGTTAGAAAGAACGAGTTGCTGATGATCTGAAGGATCATGTCTAGGTTTGTGGAGGGAACTGACTTGTGTTACTTCCTTGAGCAACGAAGGACCTTGCTGGAACTGTGTTTTAGAGAGTCCCAGTGACAGAGAAATAGCAGAGACCAGAGGCAGCAACCTCACTGTGGTGCCCCAGGCCTACTCCAGGTCAATAGAATAGAAAAGAAAATCAGATTCCACAAACTGTATGCTGTTAGAATCATTTCATAGAGCTTAGTTCCTGCTCATTAACTTCTAATTATTTGCCAGCTTATCAGCCTTAGATATAAATTTTTGTTGTTTTTGAGTCACACTTGGCAGTGCTCAGGGCTTACTCCTGACTCTGTGCTCAGGGATTACTCAAATGGGATTTGGGGAAATATATGGGTTGCTGGAGATAGAACCCTGGTGGGTCGTTTGCATGGCAAGCACTCTCCTGCTGCACCTGATTCCAACTCCCAAAAATGTAATTTTCATGGGTGCCAAAGCTTAAAGGCAAGTGGTCAGCTGGTTCCTGCCTCTGAAATATGGACCTGAGTCTTGGCGGTCAAAGTCTCTTATCCCTTGTACATGTATGGAAACTGAGGCATCTGGAAAGGGTCAGCCGGCCAACTCAGTGGCACCACTAGGCTGAATTGGGAATGGGATGGCCCCTTGGCAGCTATTCATTTCAGGTGGTTTCTTCTGGGTCTTCTTCCAGGCACACCCCACCCTCAGGGACAGAATTTTGCAGAATTTGGGAAGCAGTATAATCTGCATGTCTTTGTAGTGTGACTTGATGAAAACAGTTCTGTTTGTGTGTTCATGTGTGTGTGTGTGCGTATGCGTGCGTGTGCGTGTGCGTGTGCGTGTGCGTGTGCGTGTGTGTGTGTGTGTGTGTGTGTGTGTGTGTGTGTTCTGGGAATTTAGTTCATTGACTGTCGTTTATGCCAGACTCTCTTCTACAACCAAGTTTCTGATGATTCTCTGGTGATTCTGAGGTTCATTGTCTGGGATGCCCCACCCCTCCCATTTTCCTTTTTACTCATTTGTGCTTACCTAAAGGTTTTCAGGCTTCCAGTATGAGAACCGTTGGCAGGTATTCCCTCTTGTTTTTTTTTCTTTCCTTCTTCCACCTGCCCATCACTATCCATCTCACAGAGCCATTAGTATTTCATAGCACTTTTTTATATGGCAAATGCACTTTTGTAATTGTTTTTATGACTTCACTTATAATTGCAATCCAAGAGAGAGTTCATCAGGAGTCTTGTCTCATAGAATGTGGGCAAGAGTTCAGGGAGTGAAGAAACCATCCCAAGGGCGGTTGGTCTTAAGTGGCAGAGTGAGAGAGCAGACTGTCGCCTCCAAAACTTACGTCCTCCTTCTTGCAAGCAAGCATGAGACAGTGAACGTAAAGTTGAGCCCAGCACATAAGAGACAAGTCTTTATTTTATCATTTCTTAATTAGTAGCTTTCTTCTGTGGCTTTGACAACAGAACATCAGGTTTGGAGGTCCCAGAACCCTGAGGGTCTGAGTTTTACTGTGCTGTCACAAGAGAAAATGAAGACCTATGTCCTTGTCAACCTTCTTTGTCCTGTGATCTTAGGTGCATTTTATAACATTGCTGAGCTTCCTTCAGAGTCAATAGTGTATGTCAGTGCATTTGTAGGGTCCAGAGACAATTTCTTTTTTTTAAAATTTTTTATTTTTACAATTACAAAGATATACAATTAAAAAAGTCCATATTTGGGTTTTGGTCATACAGTGTTCCAGCACCCATCCCTCCACCAGTGCCCATCTCCCACCACCAACGTCCCGGTTCCCTCCCCCCTCCCCCAGCCCGCCTCCATGGCAGGTTCTTTATTTCTTTTCCCTTTCTCTCTTTCTCTTTTCCTTCCCCTCCAGACTATGGATTACAGAACATACACTAAAGGGTTGTCATGTGTATCTTTTTGCCTCTATTTAATGCTCAGTTCTAGGTTGGCATTAGTACCCTCGACAATTGTTAGCACACTGTTCCATTTTCTGTCTTACCTAGCCTCTGACTCCCACACGTTTGTGATAATTTCCACCTTTGACAAGACCTCCTGATATATGTTTCACTTGACCTTGGATATTGGTATCATAATATGTACATAAATATTTATGTTATGCAGATAAATGCAGTCATTCTGTATCTGTCTCTCTCCTTCTAGCTAATTTCGCTCCACATAATCTTCTCCATGTCCATCCATTTATAGGCAAATTTTATAACTTCATTTTTCCTAACAGCTGCATAGTATTCCATTGTGTAGATGTACCAAAGCTTCTTTATCCAGTCATCAATTTTCGGGCACTCTGGTTGCTTCCAGATTCTGGCTATTGTGAATAATGCTGCTATGAACATAAAAGTAGGGATGGTATTTCCGCTGCGTAGTTTTGGTTTCCCAGAGTAGATTCCCAGGAGTGGTATGGCTGGGTCAAATGGGAGTTCAATTTCTAGTCTTTGGAGGAATGTCCATATTGTTTTCCAGAAAGGCTGTACCAGCCGGCATATCCACCAACAATGGATGAGTGTCCCCTTTTCCCCACATCCACGCCAGCACTTGTTGTTCTTGCTCTTTTGAATATGTGCCAGTCTCTGTGGTGTAAAGTGGTATCTCATTGTTGTTTTGATTTGCATCCATGGACAATTTCTTAATGATGTTTTATACATGGCAACCAAATATAATTTGGTCATGTTGTGTGCATATGTGACCATTCCTGGGGCCCGGCATGGTGTCTCGGTCCCCAATCATGGCATCTGGCCCTCTGAGCCATGGGGTGCATACCCAGACAGCTCCAAGTTCAGGGTCTAACCATGCTATTTAATGGTGGGTACTCCTAAAAGGAGATCACAGCTATGCTTTTTGTATCACTGTCTTTCCGTTCATCATCGATTTGCTCAAGCGGGCACCAGTAATATCTCCATATGACCTGTCTCATGCCAGTAGAGCCCAAGGGCATCTGCTTGCTCCAGGAAAAAAAGAGCCTCAAACCATTCCATTAGGTCATGGGTATGAGATCTATAATTGTTACTGGTTTTGGCATATCAAATACAACACGGGAGGCTTGCCAGGCTCTGCTGTGCGGGATGCTTTGGTATACTCACTCATATTTAGATATTTTGTTAGTGAGGATGTTGCTGTTGAGAAGAGATTCTCTGCAGTGGGGGTTGAGAGCCCCAGATGTTCAGTCATCTCAAGGCTGTGCAGTGAAGAGGTGTGTGTTCCCTTCTGCTGTGTCCGTGAACCATCTCTTAGGTGTTGCCTGTTAGTTTTGCCTCTCCTTCAATAATTGCTTGTTCCACAGCTTCACTGCAAAGCCTCTTGGAGTTGCCATGGAAAAGTGATGCTGAAGCCTGATCCAGGCCTTGCTCAGAAATGTGTGTGGGAATCTTTTGTGGGACCAATCAGCAGTAGGATCTGGAGCATGTCAGAGCAGGGTTATTTCACTGACCTTCAAGAGGTGTTCTTGTGGGCCAGGGGAGATAATTCAAAGGGTGGAGCACATGCCTGATTGGAACATCAATTTGTCTGATTGCTACATTGCGTGACCTACCCAGCAGCAGAATTTGTAACCCTGCTGGCCCCAAGCACTGCAGGGGGAGCTAAACTGACAGCAGCAAAAGCAACACTACAGTAACAACAGACAAAGTTGGACCTTTGGCTTTGCAGGGTCTCTACTCTAGCCTTGCCAATTTTCCTTAGTCACTCTGGCCATCAACTTGCAGGCAAGGTGCCAAAGTAAGTGATTTTTCTGGAGACAGGGCACCTTCCCTCTTACAGAATGCTCTTGGAAAAATGAATTCCTTGCATTTTGAGAAGTTTGTTTATATTTACAGTGTTTGGTTTGAACCCAGGACGCTTGCATACAAGGCATGTCCTTTACCATTCAGACATATTTCTAGCCCTTGACCATATTTTCAAAGTTAACGGATCCTGATTTTAATATTAACCTTAATTTTCTTGTCTGTAAAACTGACTTTAGCAACAGTACTTGCTTCCTATGCTTGATAGATTGTTGTACTGGGCATTCTGGTTTGCCCAGTGCACTTGTGATTAATGGTAGCGTCCTGGTATTAATAGTATCCTGCTCTGGGGGCTGCAGCAATAGCACAATGGGTAGGGAGGGCATTTGCCTTGCATGACCCACCAGATTGATCCCCGGCACCCCATATGGTCCCCCACACACCTCAAGAAGTAATCACTGAGCATTGCTGAGTATGACACCTCTAAAAAATAGTATCCCTGTACAATTTCAGCAGTGTTTTGATTATACTTGCAGGTGAGTGTTAAATGAGGTAGTTCAGGGAATATGCATAAGACCAGGCTGAGGCAAGCACTCAACACGCATGTCTTTTCGTTAGGGAGCAGGAAGGGTGTTGAGGAAATGTTCACCTGGTCTACTGTTGGAAGGAGTGAAATTTCCTCTATGGAAAAATTTGGAGAATTCTATGGGAGCCACTGATACACTTTTTGGTATTTCTCAAGGATATGAAAACCTAATTTGGAAGAATTTTGTGCCACTCTGTGCATAGTAGCGTTATTAACTATAGTCAAAACATATATTCAATTGAAATGGCCACAACAGATGACTGGATAAGGACATTAAGGCATCCGTATATGGCACTGCAGTACTCTGCTATTAAAAAAGATGAAATCATGCCATTTGGAACAAAAATGGATGGACCTCATGGTGATTATGCTAAGTGAAAGAAGTCGGGAAGTGAAAGACAATTATTTAATTTAATTCATAGGTGGAATATGAATAATTTAAGTTATTGAATTGGCAATAGCTTAACCCTACAGCAAAGCCTGTTTCAAGCCCAGATATGCCTGATCCAGAGACTCAGATACATGGGGCAGGGCTGCTACTGGCTCTGCTCAGCTGATCATGAGGTGCCCGGGAGGGAAGCGGTTTCTAGCACTGACCCGCCATCCCAATAGAGCCTTGCAAGAAGCTAGAGGAACCCCCACACCATAAGGGCAGTCATTTTCAATATCCGGACTCCATAGCTCATCAGAGCTCCGCCCGAGAGAAAAGCCCATCTCTCCCTGTTGTGTGTGGCTGCTTTGTGGCCATACGGTTCATCAGTAAATGCACAAGATGATGGGGCCGGAGCCATAGCACAGTGGGTAAGGCGTTTGCCTTGCACACAGCCGATGGGGTTCAATCCCTGGCATCCGTTATGGTCCCCCGAGCACTGCCAGGAGTAATTTGTGAGCAAAGAGCCCTGCAGCAGTAACCCCTGAGCATTGCCGGGTGTGACCCAAAAAAAAAAAAAAAAATGATGAGAGCCTACTACTGAGAGTATACCACCTGCGCGGCAGAGCCTGGCAAGCTACCCGTGTCATATTTGATATGCCAAAAACCAGTAACAATTATGGACCTCATTCCCATGACCTGATGGAATGGTTTGAGGCTCTTCCTGTTCTTGGAGCAAGCAGATGCCCTTGGGCTACACTTGCTTGCAACAGGATGTATGGAGATGTTACTGGTGCCCACTCAAGCAGATTGATGAACAATGGGAAGAAAAGAGACAAGTGATTGAATTGGCAATGAAAACCAACAATAGAACTAATTCCTGTACTCTATGTAAAGTGTGGTGGTTACTGATGTGAAGCGGTGGGGGGTGAGAGGTTGAGCAGAGGCTCTTTCTAGTGGGGGGATGACCCTGGAACTTTGTGAGTATAGTGAATACCACGTCTAGAGGCTTCACACGTGACTTCACTCTCAAATACTGGAAACTAATGCTATGGAAATTAAAAGACAGGGAGGGGGAGAAATTGTTTATTTAATGAAATGACATTTAAAGGGGTAGAATTTGGGAGGGTTGAAGGGGATCTTCTGATTGTAGAAACGTAATTAGTTGTTAGCAGCATGTTAATAGCTGTATAGGATGTGAGAATGTGCCTTCAGAAAGATACAGATGAAGCACTGATGGAATGTCCCAATTCACGGAACCTGTGGCAGAAACTGTTGTTTGTGTTGGATCTGGGTGTAGACATTGAAGGAGCGCGGGGACAGTCCATGATGTAATGTGATAGCTGAAGTTTCCGGAACTACTCAGATTTAAGAAGTAAGAGTGAGGGCTGGGGAAGATGAGGCAAAGTTCTAGTGCAGCTATTTCCTTGCAGGAGCTGCTGGTTTGATACCTGGCACTGTAAGGTTCCCCTGACGTCACCAGAGTCACTCCCTAGCACAGACCGGGAGTGACCTCTAAGTCACATCTGTGTGGCCCCAAACAACAGCAACAAAGGAATAATTCTGATTCTCTGTCTATGTATGTCCTTTAGCCAGGTTTTAAAATCTATTATTTTCCTTCCATTAGCCCATTTTTTTCATTGTTGTTGCTGTTTTTATCATCTAAATTCATTAATTAGTTTTGTTTGTGGACCACATCTGGTATTTCTTGGGGTCATCTCAGCTCTGTGCTTGGGACTTGCTCCTAGTGGTTCTCGGGGAGACCATATGGTGCCTGGGCCTCTATTGTGCAGAGCATGTATTCAACCTATAGAGCTCTCTCTAGTTCCCTTTGTCTGTCTTCGTAATAAAGTCTAAACGTAATAAACTGGAAGCTTACTCAAAAACTGTGCAAAGAGGTTACCAGCATGGCCTGTATTCCTCTTAATGAATTGCCACTCAAATTGAATTTTGTTTAGTTCTCAGGAAAGAAAAAAAGACTTAGTTGGCACCTGGAGCTTTAGTGGTGTTTGCTATGAAAACGAATCATTTTCAGGAACTCAAGTAGGAAGGTGACACCCCGTGTGGTGTGCCCTGACTCATGGGAAAGGTAAACTCTGCAGTAACCAAAAGTGTAAGCTGAACCTTTACTTGGAATGAGCTGAAAGGTAGGTCAGTTTTTCAGTAACCTAGTCATTTCTCATTTGGAAATCTCTGACCACTGCTTTGCTGCTTTACTTGGAAAATAATAGGGGCTCATAGTTTGCACAGGAAAGTAAGGATGCATTTCTCCTTTGATTTGATGCATGGCTGTGCTCATTCTTCTGCTATCATGTGCCAACTTTACCTGTCAATAAATGAATGAAACTCTAGTCTGTCTGTAAATGAATGTTGTATGGTCCTTGCCTCTGGGAGATTATATTTTCTACTGAAGACAACATATGGAACTATATGCAAAAAAGGTATCTGATTTCTCTGGATATTGACTAACTCTTAGGGAGCTGGGAGGAACTTCACAGAAGAAAAGATGGTCATTTCATCGGGCCTTGAGAGAGGAATGGACTCTTGTTTGGGTGGCAAGAAGAGGAGAGGATGTCTAAACCAGGGGAGTAACATAGAGACCTGGAGATGAGAAACTGCATGGCGCCTGTAAAATCAGTCAGCTGATGACTTGCATAATACACAGAGGTCATGCAGTGGGGCTGAGAAAGTGGATAGGGCCTAGATTGGCAGAGGTCTTTGCTGCAGATTGAAATGGTGAGATAGAACTTGAGAGGAACAGAATCAGTTTTTGGGGAAATGAACGATTATGGGGTATAGATAGATTGAAGAAGGGAGGAGTGCTAGATTTGAAGGGCTGGACTGCAGTAACGACAGCAAAATAAAGGGAGGCTACATCAGAATCATCACAGTGGATATGGGAAATAGTTTACAGATAGATTAGGAGCATTGATTCGTGTTAACTTAAGAGAAGACTCACATCTCGGGCTGGGGACACATGCAAAAGCCACAACTCTGGTCCCAGCATGGTGATCCCTTTATCTCTGCCCAGTCTCTGATGAGGCTGAATAAGTGCCTGGTTGTTGAGCGACAGCGTTTTGCTAAGCGCTCCCGCTGATACCTGCTCCCTCTTCTCTCTTCAGAATAATATGAAACCTCTTAATTGTAACTGCTTTTTAGAGTTGTTGAATCTCTAATCACTGGAAATATTAAAATAGTGACAGATGGGAAATTTATAGTGAAAACTGAGTCGTTGAGACTGAAATGGAGTGTCATTGATATTTAGCATCAATGATTTTCTTCTCCTTCCTTCCTCTCTTTAATATTTATTGCGTTACTGTTGGTTTACAATAATGTGTAGGTTTGGGGAGTGGTTTTATGAGTCCTTATATATGTGTATGCCCTACCCCACCCAAGGTCATAGTTCTAGTCCCTTTGTCTTATCAAAATTGGCCTTGTCTAGAATTCTCCCCATTCTCCCCTCACTTCTTCTTTGGTAATCACTATACTTATCCCAAAATCTGAGTTGTTTTTGTTGCATTTTCTTAGTTTCTTTACTTTGTTTAATTATGTTTCACACATTTAGTATTGGACTTTTGTTCCTTATTTATTTTCTTAAAAGACTCACAGACATGGGGCAGAGCTGCTACTGGCTCTCCCTGTGCCCAGCCGCTCACGAGGCACCCAGGAGGGATGGCGGGTTCTAGCCATGGCCCGCCACCCCAGCAGAGCCTTGCAACAAGCTTGGCGACCCCCCTACTCCATGGGGGTCGTCCATTTTCCATGGTAGTCCATTTCCTCCATTTTCCACATCTGGACTTCCCTCTCGTCGGAACTCCACCCAGCAGACCAGCCTATCACAGCCCAGCTCCTGCGGCCACAAGCTGCTGGTTCATCAATAAATGCTGGATTTAGAGATGACTACAAGAGTATGCTACCTGCACGGTAGAGCCTGGCAAGCTACCCGTGTCGTATTTGATATGCTAAATACCAGTAACAATTATAGACCTCATTCCCATGACCTGATGGAATGGTTTGAGGCTCTTTATGTTCCTGGAGCAAGCAGGTGCCCTTGGACTCTACTAGCATGAGACAGGACATAGGGAGATGTTACTGGTGCCTGCTCGAGCCAATCGATGATGAGCGGGAAGACAGTGATTTATTTTCTTGGCACAGTCACCTCACGGTCCATTCACGTTGAGAATGACAAGATGTTTTTCTTTTTTGGTAGCTGACTAGTATTCTTTTGAGCATATTTACCACATTTTGTTCATCCACCCATTTGTTGATGGGAATTTAGGTTGTTTCTATGTCTTGGCTACTGTAAAAATGCTACAGCAAGTCAGAGGTATTTTATCTTTCCAAATTAGTATTGTCAGATTCTTTGGAGAAATACCTGTTAGTGGAATTACTGGATCAAATAGCATTTCTATTTTTAGTTTTTTAAAGACTCTCCATACCATTTGTCATAGAGACTGCCAATTTTCGTTCTTACCAACAGTATGAAAGAATTCCTTTATCTCTACTCTTCAACACTTGTTGCCTTCATTTTTTTTTTTAAACATGGATCATTCTCACTGGTGTGAAGTGATACTTCATTATGGGTTTTTTTTTTTTTGGTGGGGCGTGGTTCACACCCGATGATGCTCAGGAGTAATGCCTGGCTTTTTGCTCAGGAATTACTCCTGGCAGTGCTCCGGGGACCATATGGGATGCCAGGGATTGAACCCGGGTCGGCCCGTGCAAGGCAAATGCCCTACTCAGCTGTACTATCCCTCCGCCCCTTCATTATGGTTTTGACATGTTTTTTTTCAAATAATAAGCAATGTTGACCAGTTTTCATATGCCTGCTGGTCATCTGTGCTTTTCATTGGTTTCATCAGAATTATTTTAGCTAAGATGATCAAAGGGAAGAGGGTTTAAAATGGGTAAGTAGACATTCAAATGACTGGCTGTTCTTTAGTAGTGTAGTGAGGGAATAACCATTCAGCTGCCAGTAAGTTAACACCCAACAGTGAGGTCTTTGTGGGAGACCAGCCCAGATGATCATAGCAAATGGAATTTGCCAATACAGTTAGAACTTTTCACCAGTCATAATTTTTTGATAGTGATCACATTTTCCTACAAAATAGAAGTAAATCCTCCCAATAGTCATCTGTCGGGGCGCCGCGGGGTCCCCAATAGTGCCAGGAAGCGAAGTTTCTTTTTTACCTCCAAACCCGGTGAGGAATGGATGAAAACTCAGGAATCCGATGCAGTTTTAAAAAGGGCTTTATTATCACAGGTTCCAATATACAATCCAAGAGCAGGAAAAACCTCTGGACTTTGGGTTCCCAGCTAGGCCCCAGCCAGGTGTAGGCCAAGATGGCTGCCACCACATGTTGAGGCCCAACAGAGAATGGAGAGGACGGAGAAGCAAAACACCAAGGGAAGCCGAAATGGCAAAAGGGAAAAAAAAAAGAGAGCTTCTTTCTTCTTGCAGCTTATTTTATAGCTAGAAATCCACCCAAACTCACTAGAGTTTGGGTGGATTTCTAGAGATGAAAACTGGGAAAATAGCTCCATACAATGTACAAGGACCCAGAGCTAATTCAAAGCCTCCCAGCAGAGCTGGGAGGAGCTGCAAGCCAAATGTAACTTCCCTTGGCAGGCAGGGTCAAATGCCCTCAGGTAATTTCTCCCAGCACCTCATCCAATGTCTTTTTATATGCTAATGTCTTGAACCAAGATCCTCCTGGAAAAGCTTCCATAGGGTAGAAGGGGGTTCTCAGAGGAGTCCTGCAACAGTCATCTTAGAAGTTACTACTGTTCATATTTTACTGATCAATCATGTGAGGCTGAGAAAGGGACTCAGTTCCTTTTCCAGGACCCACGCTAGTTGGATATTGAACCAGAATGTGTACTTAAGGGTTTGTATTTTTTTTTAAACACCCAGCAATGCTCAGGGCTTCCTCCTTGCTCATTGCATGGTGATCACCCCTGGCAATACTTGGGGAACCATATGGGGTACATGGCACTGAACTCCATGCAAGGCAAGTGCTCTACCTGCTGTACTATCGATCATTGCAGCCCCTTGCTGAAGTTTTCTATCAGCAACATTGCAGGTTGGTTCTGCTTCTGTAGAGATTCCTAGACAGGTTCCAGTTTTCCTCCTTATTCATATTTTACCTTTTACTGTTACAGATCCTGACACGTGGCAAGTATTTAATAAATGTTTTGAGAGAACATGAATAAAAAACGATATAAGTGAAGTAATAAATGCCAACTTGAACTAAAATTTTTCCACCAAATTTCACATTTTCTTTATTTCCCCTCTCCTCCCGCTGTTATATCCAGGATCACACACATGCTGGGATATTGTTGCCTATTTGGCTGTGGTTAAATGCTGGAGATCAGAGGTGACTACAAGAGTATGCCACCACACGGCAGAGCCTGGCAAGCTACCTGTGTCGTATTTGATATGCCAAATACCAGTAACAATTATAGACCTCATTCCCATGACCTGATGGAATGGTTTGAGGCTCTTTATGTTCCTGGAGCAAGCAGATGCCCTTGGGCTCTACTAGCATGAGACAGGACATATAGAGATGTTACTGGTGCCCGCTCAAGCAAATCGATGATGAACGGGAAGACAGTGATACAGTACAGTGATTTGGTTGTGGTGCTCAAAGAGCATCGCGGTTGAGTTCACGATGCTTACACATTCGAGTGCTCTTCTGGCCTGGACTGCTGCTACGTCTGTTCTCCAAGGGTCAGACTCTTAGAGCTGTGGACCTTGTGCACATCTGGTTATAGTGCTTGCTGCAGGTCTTTGCGGTATTGAAGCACATGTGCTCACCAAGCATTGTGATCTCGGCCATGTGGCGCACACATCATTTTAGTCTCTGTGCTTGCCAGGAGTCACACTGTTTCAGTGAAGTGCTTCCAGGCAGCCTGGCTGCAGTGTGACAAGAAATCATGTGCAACACGAGGGGCCGCAGACAGCCGTGCGGCTAGGAGTGATTGCTCTCATGTACTTTGTGCTTGCACGTCAGGTGTTTTAGCTCCTGAGCCATTTTTGGCTAGGAAAATTGAGTTTTAAGAATGTCTTTAGTAATGGGAAAAAAGCTAATTGAGTTCCTCTAAACATTAACCATCTGCTACGAAAAGACAATGAAAAATAACTAATTTAGAATATTCAGTTTCATTAAAAGAAAGAAAAAAAACTAACTCTATCCAAGTTCTTTGATTTGAATACTTCCCTCTGATCTCTTAGGAGGCATAACACTATTTTTTAAAGTATAATTATTTTTATTTTCATATTCCTGAATCAACTAGATGCCATTTGGCTACATTGGCACGTGATAGGGTCCAATGGAAATGTTACTGGCGCCGCTCGAGCAAATCGATGAATAACGGGATTCAAGTGATCAAGTGATCAAGTGATCAATTATTTTTAATTTTGTTGGGGGTCCTAACACATCTATGTTCAACTACTACTTGGGCTGTGTGCTCAGAGATTACTCCTGGCGGGTCTCAGAGGTGCTGGGCATGGAACCCTGGTCAGTCACTTGCAAAGCAAGCTCCTAACCTGCTCTATTATCTTTCCTGTCCCTATCACTCTAATCTTAACTCTAATAGAGTATAATCCACACATCCAGCTTTCTTTATGTTATATTTCCTTCTACTTCATACATTTTTATTTTTTTTTGTCTTTTTTGTGTCACACCTGATGATTCTTGGGAACTGCTACTGGTGCTGTTCTGGGACCATATGGGTTGCTGGGGATCAAACCCAGGTTGGCTGCATGGAAGAGACATGCCCTACCTGCAGTACTAATGCTCCGGCCCCTCTTCTTCATATCATTAAAAACAACTTCTACCTTCTGTTTGCCTGGGCTTTAGCTCTGTATTTTTTACATGACGAAAAAATGTTTGAAATCAATGAATCTTGCTCCAAAAAATTTTCTGTGTGAGTACAAGGATTTTTTTTTTTTTTATCAAAAATAAGTCTGTTGGGGCCGGAGCGATAGCTCAGCGGGTAGGGCGTTTACCTTGCCAGCGGCTGGCCCGTGCCGGCCGGGTTCGATCCCGGCATCCCATATGGTCCCCGAGCACCGCCAGGAGTAATTCCTGAGTGCAGAGCCAGGAGAAACCCATGAGCATTGCAGGGTGTGACCCAAAAAGCAAAAAAAAAAAAAAAGTCTGTTAATCTTAAAATAAGAATTCTGAACAGTAGTTGGACAACAGAAAAATTTACTGTTAGATTACTTCTCAACGACATGGATTTCTTTGGCACTTCCACCTTCCCTTACAAAGGTCGTCATTTTAGCCATTGTAGTATGTAGTTATGAATAAAGTATGTATCTTAATTTATAGTGCCGACATTTGTTAACCACCTAATCTTGTATATGTGCATGTTTACTTAGCCTCTCTGTACCTTTAATTTCTTATCTGGAAGAGAATAAAATAGTCCTTCTAAGAATGTGATTGTGGGAGAAATTCTGTGGAATATAGTAGAGGAACAAACCTGCCATGTCATACTGCTATAAAATGCTTCCTCTCTCTCTTTAGCAACCCACCAGATGATAAGAAAACCAACTTCTTTCCCCTTGTATTTCCCCAGAGAGTAATGCTCAGAGCAGATAGACCATAAATACATGTTTGTTGGTTGACTGAATAAGCTTAAAGTAATTTCAAAGGAGAATTCTGTGCCCAATAGTACCAAATATTTCAATTGCTTTTCATACCAGTTACCAATCAGCCTCTGGAGATGATAGTAATTTGCAGAGTCATCAGCAGTGAATCTCTTTATTATTTGTAGCTTGGTCAGGCTAGAACTTTATAAGTTGCATTTCTCTTTATAAGTTAGTATATAAGGACCATTTCATTAGTATTATGTTTACTTACTAAAAACTACTTAATGAACTTTATTGTTAATGGTGATTAAGAATGGTTTTGATTGGAGAAGTTGGAGAGAAGACTGACAAGGTACAGTGTTTTGAGTTGCTAAGTTCTACTTTACACACATGCATTTATTCATTCATTTGTTCATTAGTAGAATATACTGAGTATAATATACAGCATATATTGAGCACCTACTTTTTGGCTAGGAACTGTGCAAGGAGCTACAAATATGATAAATAAAATAAGTGAAGCTTGTGATTCAGTCCAATCACTTTGTAAGGCATATGTGTGGGCTAGCTGACATTTAGAACAGTTTGGCTAACTACCTCAGGTCATAAGCTTGTTTGGTATTGTGTCAGAGTCCCAAAAAACCAGGGCCAATTCTGGAAATTTTGAGTTGTTATATAGAAACAAAATTTTCCAACTGTATCCAATAGGGAAAACAGAGTTCTGGTTTAAGATTTAGACACTATAATGATTTTGTTCTTTAGAACTCCTTCCTTGGCTTCTCTATTATTTGTTCTAATTTTCAATCTTAAATGATATGATTATTACTTTAAAAGGATTATCAAACAAAATAACCCTAGTGCAAGTAGTTTGACTAAATAGAAACCTTCTTTGGACATGTTTTTTGGTAAATGGGATGAACAGATGACATATATCTCTATGAAGTAAAATAGTCAATTTAGATTTAATAAGGCAGTTATCGTCAGGTAATAAAAATTCAACTAACTTGCCATAACTATCTTGTTTAAAGTCAATTAAGAGCCTCATATTCCTCACTTGCTGGGTAAAATTTAATAGAACTTCAGTTAAGCATTTATTGCTTATTTAATTCAAAATTAAGTTAATCACCACAGTTGGTAACAACCACTGAGTATTTAATTAACATTCAGCAAACTATCTTATTAAATCCAAATTAGATACAGACAGGTCTTGTTTATCCCCTTCAGTTTGCAAACACCATTTTCCCACCTCCTACCACAAAGGGCCTTTGGTTTTCCCATGATTCTTTTCTGTTACTTTGTCAGTTCATTTCCTTCGGTTCACGTCTAACTGAGGTGAAGTAGAAGCAGTAGAAGCCTATTGTGTCTTAATAACGTTGAGCTTTTGGAAGGCCGACAAAGTTTTGGATCCGTGCCTTTTTTGAAAGAAGGATTAAACACCTCTGTGTAAGGCATTCTTTCAAACATATAGGAAGGTACAGAGGAAGTTATATTGATTGATAAGCTTTTGCTTTATTCTCTTATCATACAAATTACAGGAGTGGGCCCAGTTGATTTATTTAGTAAAATTTCAATGACCTGGAGTTTGCGTTGTCCTTGGGTATCTGAGGGGAGTTCTGTGATTATTTGGAGAGGTCCTTACTTGAGAGAGGTGCAAAGATGCTGTGAGTTCCCTTACAGCGCTGTGATTCTGTAAGAGACCTTTTCCAAGGAGTGAGTGAGAAATAGGTTCTTATAGGCACATATGTTTGGAAAAGTCCAGGATAAAATCAAATAGATAAGCAGGCATCTCTAGGAAGGAATTTTTTCTGTTAACTAATGCAAAATTTAATTTCTCAAGGGGTTTTTGTACTTAGTTACTCTATTATAGAATCACTACAAATATAAAATCACTTGACTTCTTTGCACTGATGTTGTCTGTCAAGGTTTTCATAAACCGCTAGGCAACTCTTGGAACTCTAAATGAATGTTCTGATCACTAACCTCCTGTGTGGTGGACAAAGGGATTCCACGCACAAGAAAACAGCTATGCGCTGACTCCAGGAATGTATAGTCTAACTCAATTCTAACAATTAGCACCGGAGGTAGCCTCAAGTTTTATGGCTTAGGCACTTTTCCTCTGCTGTCTACCCCTTCTCTTCACACGCAGGTCCAGGCCATTATCTTTGTTTTTTTTTTTTTTTAAAAAAATATTTTATTATAGCACTGTGAGATATACAATTACAAAGATGTTCATGTTTGGGGGTTTCGGTCATGCAGTGTTCCAGCACCCATCCCTCCACCAGTGCCCATTTCCCTCCACCAATGCCCATTTCCCTCCACCAATGTCCCTGATTCCCTCCCCTCCCCTAGTCTGCCTCTATGGCAGGTTCTTTATCTCTTTTCTCTCTTTCTCTTTCTCTCTTCCTTCTCTTACATATTGTGGATTGGAATACATACACTTAGAGATTATCATGTGTATTTTTTTGCCTATATTTAATGCTCAGTTCTAGGTTGGTATTAACACTTTCAACAACTATTAGCACACTGTTCCCTTCTTTGTCTTACTTAACCTCTGACTCCCCACGTCTGTGGTAATTCCCACCTTTGACAAGACCTTCTTTTTTTTTTTTTTTTTTTTTTTTATTTAATTTTATTATTTCCCCAAATATTATTACACCATTTTAGACATACAATTGAAAGATGCTCATGTAGAGTTTTGGATCTACAGTGTTCCAACACCCATCCCTCCACCCAAACCCATCTACCATCACCAATGTCCCCCACCTCCCTCCCCACTCCCGCACCTCAACTACTTGGCAGATTCTGTATGTCATTTCTTTTCGTCTTTATATCTCCTTCCCAATAAACTTTCCTGCTCTTCGTGGAATACAGTGCATTAAAAGACATTACTGTTTCACTATTTTAGTGGACCGCGCGCCTTGCAGCCGCGGTCTGGGCCTCGAACTGGTTTTGCTCTGTTGATCTGGTCGTGAGGCAGTTTCTCAGCGTTCGGACAGCGAAGATGGTGGCTAGTGTGATGGGCGAAGTTTCATCTGGCTGCTTCCGGGACCCCCAGAGGCGATGGGCCAACACCCAAAACCCATCTGCCCTCCTCGGGATCCCATCGTCAGCTGGGCTCGGCGCGAGCCGGCTCCAGTCTCCCCAGCCGCTATGGCTCATTATCTTTGTTTCTGCCTGGACTGGTTGACTAACCTGAAACCCAAGAGTCCAAGGACCTCCTTCTCAGGTTTTATTAATTTTCTGAAGTAATTATTCAATTCACAGAACTCAGAAAACCCATTTCCTCAATCGATTAGCAATTTATTATAAGGAATATTGTTTTGGAATAGTCAGAAGAAATACATTAGGTGAGGAATGGTGAAGTGGTGTGGAGCTTCCAAACCTGCAGGTGTGCTGGTCATTTTGGGCAGCCTGTATTTACGCACTGGGGAAACTCTCTGAACCCAGTCCTTTGTTGGTTTACTTGTTTTTCATGGTTCTCATTACACAGGTCAGTGCGGCGAAGTCGTTTGGCTATTGATTCTCATTAACTGGTTATTGATTCTAGCTCCGCACTTCTCCCCTCCTCAGATGTCAGGGATGGGACTGGAAACACCAGCCCTCTCATCCTGATGTCTACCCCAACCTTTCCTTAGCTGCTACTTCAGAAACCTTATACACATGACAAGAGTCACTTTTATTGTCCTCTCTGCTTATGTCCAAAGGTGTTTCAGGAGCTATGAGGCAGGAAATGTGAGTAAAGGCCAACTACATAGGAGAACATTATTTTGATCACCTGAATGAATAAACATATATTTCTTATTAATCACAGTTTTGGACCCTGTATCACTACCCTTTTCATTTATTTGCTGATGATACTTTGTTAGCTTACGTTAGGTGTCTGTCTCCCCACCTTGCTTACCTTATATGTTTGCTAATGTGCTCTACTAGCAAAGACATCAGAGGTCTGGGTTCTGAGTCTTGGGGAAAGCTGGTGTGAGCCAGGAGTGCTGTTAAATCAGCATCTCAGTTCAGCAGTGAACTCAGGCATACACCCTAGGTACTGAGCCAGGTCTGGAAACTCAAATTTATTGGAAAAGTGTGTAGGTAAGAAGTGATTTCTAACCTAAGGACCTCTAGTTGGAGTTGGGGGTGTGAAATTTGAGTGTGTTTTTCCTATGGCAGAGAGCTAGGCTATGTGAGGAATATGGTAAGCAGAGAGGTCAGGAGGATTGTCACAGTTTTTGAGAATAGAGCTTTGAAATTCTGACATTATGATTTGGTTGATACATCTGAACATAACTGCAACTAAGACCAAGTTTGGTGATAGCCATAATCTGGAGACTGAAAGGCAGCAGACTTTTGGGTGGAGAACACTATTCTTTTTTTTTTATAATTGGGATACTTGACTTTAAATCTTTTTTTCTTTTTATAAGTATTTTATTAACCACCTGAGATATACACTTACAAAGTGTTCATAGATTTCATATTTGGGTTTCGGTCTACAGTGTTCCAGCACCCATCTCTCCACCAGTGCCCATTTCCCACCACCAAAGTCCCGATTCTCCCCCTCCCTTAGCCTGCCTCCTGGCAGGTTCTGTATTCTTTCCCTTTCTCTCTCTTTCTCTTTTCCTTCCCTTCCACATTGTGGATTACAGAACATACATTAAACTTCTTGTATCTTTTTTTTTAACATTTTATTATACCACCGTGAGATATACAATTACGTTGTTCCGGGGGTTCGGTCACTGGGAGAACACTATTCTTTGGGCCTGTTCTCACAGAATAGTAGCTCATCAGCTTGCTTTGCAGAGACTATCACTTTGGGGAACCCTTCTGATGCTGTGTCACAGACAGAGTCTCTGCCTCCTGAACCATAATTGCTTTTAAGAGTGAGTCTTGGCTCTTTCTTGAATTGGAACGTCTGGTTTTCTTTTTACCCATCACACACTGCTTTTTATCTCTTTTTTTTCTATCCTTTTATTCATTCTTATTCTTGCCCTCACCCTTTACGTTTAAGGCAAACTATCTTTTAACATCATTCCTGGAAATGCAGCTACTTATCTCAAAATAGCGCTGCCAATTTTTCTCTACACCTGCAGCAACCAGCAAATGGAACATGCTTCATGAAATGGAAGACAGTTTATAATTTGGGTATGTCCTATCAAGAGAGGTTTGACCTCAGGCTGTGTATACACCTTGCTTACCATATCTGCCTGACAAGGCATCCTAGCAAAGACATGGGGAGGTCTTGGTTCTGTTTCTGGTTTATTTGGATCTTGAATGCCCTCTCACCCCTTCTCAACCTCAGTTTATTCATTTGTGAAATATTGGGATTAGACCAAGTGTGCACTGCTGGTCCTTTTTACTCACTGTTGATTGTTAACACTAAATCAATTTTAACAGAAGTCAACCTGGATTGATCGGTTAGACATAGATCCCTGAACCTGGTAATACAAGGAAGGAGGAGTGGTGAGCATCACTCCATGCACATGCTTAACAGAAACTGAAAGAAAATTGGATCAATTTTCTTTGTATTGTTATTAGTCATGTCTTTCCTCCTCTGACACTCCAATGTTCCTTCTTCTTCTTCTTCTTTTTTTTTTTTTTTTTCTTTTTGGGTCATACCTGGCAGCACCTCAGGGGGTTACTTCTGGCGGTGCTCGGGGGACCATATGGGATGCCGGGGATCGATCCCAGGCCAGCACAGGCCGACCGCGTGCAAGGCAAACACCCTACCCGCTGGGCTATCGCTCGGCCCCACCAATGTTCCTTCTTTGGTTACCATCTCATTATAGTACGTTTTCCTCCTGCTCTCTAGCTCATCAGTACCTTTTCTCTATCTCTTATGGATTTCCTTTTCCTTTTTTTCCCTGAGGATAGTGTCCTCACTAGAACTTTCTAAAGATAAATGTTACCCTAGGGAAGTTTAAGAAGCAGGTCTTAGTTATCAGCAAATCTTTTCAAGAAGCTGTTCTTCAGGACCTTTTCTTTATTGAATATTATTGGACAATTGAAACTAAGTCCTCAAGGAGCCCACAATGGCCATGAGAAGCTTTCTAAGTTTTCTTTGCTATTTGGTGGTAACTATAACGAATGAGATACATTGAAAGTTGGGAAGGAGGTCTTTTCCTTTCTAGACTGGCAATGCCCTGATAGGCAATTGGGACATGAGTTCTTGAGGAACTAGTCTCCTGAAAATCTTAAGCTTGACTTGCAGATGTTGAACAGGCAGCCTGCAGGTTTCATTGCAGTGTTTACCTGCATAGATGTTCTGAGGGGGAACATGTTAGCCTGTGTTAGCAAGTGACAGAGCAGAGGATAGTGCCTTGATTCATCTTGCAAGTCCCAATGATCTAGAGCTCACAGGTCGTCATTCACATGCAGAGAGGCTACGGGTGATGGCAGTGGGGTTTGATTCTGCTCCAGTCAAGATTTTCAAGTGACAGTCCTTTAACTTTCTGTTCTTTGTTGTAAACATTATACTCACTTTCCAGTCTTTGCACGTATCCTGGGATATATTTGTTATATATTTGTGCTTGAAAAATTGAAAAAACAAACTCGAAAATGTTGATGGTTATGTGAAATGACTAGGAACAGACCGGGACTTCCTCCCAGCTCCACCATGAGATCAACCTGTTGCTAAATCTCTTTAGGTATCTGTTATCTCATTGAATGGATATAAGAACATTTCCTATCGCTGAACCATCTAGGTTTGGACCCAGACCTTACTACTGCCCTCCTCAGTTTCTCTAATCTTTTAAGTGGGTTACGAGGTCCCCGATGCCTTTCAGTATTCAGTGCTTACCTAGTACCATGTTATCTGGGGATAAAGTTCAGTGAGCTAAAGTTATTAGTTTTAACATAACATAGCTTTTTAGCACATGTTTGAAAAAAGAAGCCTGGAGCATTAGCTACCGTATCATTCTCTGGACTTCTTTCGGGAAGACTGCAACGAATCCATGTGTAAGAGCGTTGTTCAGAAGGCAGTCTGCGTTTGACTTGCCGATAAGCTAGATAGACTGTCTGTTTTGATTCTTGGAGGCTTTTATCATATAATACTACATTATGTTGCAGTCTGACTTTCACACAAATTGGATCCCCAAACTTCTTACAGGAATTAAAAATATAAACTCGTGGGCAGTATGTGTTTCATAAACTACAGAAAACAGTAAAGACGTGGCACTGGCATGGTCCATGGAGCACAGCCTGCGGCAGACACTTATATCAGGAGGGAGACACACAGGAGACGAAAGAGGTTTGGGGAATCGGGGAGGCTGGGTGAGGGTAGTGGGGGCTCAGGCAGGCCCGCTTCCATGACGGGCGTCCAGGGGGGCCGCTGCAGCCGGGCTCAGGTGAAGGAGCTGAGAGGGAGTGGCAGAGACCTGGAGAAGTAAACCCTCTGCATATCCTTCAAATCTATTGTTTTATAAACATAGACTAAGCAAGTTATTTTAGGCATTGTGGTTTATAAAGCTGTTATTGGTAGGATTTTAAATGTAAAGCATTTTAGCACAGTAGCTGGAGTGATAATACAGCCCTTAGCAGTTTGCCTTGCATGCGGCTCACCCCGTTCTATCCCCAGCATCCTGTATAGTCTCCCAGGCACTTCCAAGAGTAATTCCTGAGTGCAGAGCCAGGAGTTTCCCTGAGCATCCATGGTTATGATGCCCAAAGCATAACAAAGCAAACATTTCAGCACCACAGCCCCCTCCCACCAGAGGTCTGCTCCCTCCTTCTCCTGCCCCCACCTCCACCCCAGGCTTCCTACTGCAGACCAGTTCTCAGTTTCTGTTGACTTTGGGCATTTGTTATTCCCCTATTGTGTTGTTTTTTCAGACCCACATGTGAGAGAGATCAGTTTTCATTTCCCCTTTTCTTTTAACTTCACTCAGCATGATCTTCTCCAGATCCATCCCTATAGTATCAAATTGCAGGATTTTATCGTTCATTTTAATGTTTCAGTGTGTATATGTACCATGGTTTCTTAATCCGGTCACCTGTTCTTGGCACTAGGGCTATTTTCAGGTTTTGGATATTGTGATAGTGCAGTGAATGAACATGGATGTGAAAATGTCTTTTCTGAATGGAGTTTTGGGCTTCTTGTGGTAGATGCCCAGAAATGGAATTGCTGTGTCATATGGAAGCTCAATTCCTTGTTTTACAGAGAACAGTCCATATTGTTTTCCCAAAAGGCTGGACATGTCAACTTTCCCACCAGCAGTAATTGAAGTCTTCTATTTTCCCGCATCTAAACTAACACTAGTTGTTCTTCATGGTGTGTGTCAGTCAGATTGAGGCGAAATAATATCTTGTTGCTTTTATTTGATGATAAGTGATGCAGAGCATTTTTTCCATATATATTTTTCATCATCTGTGTGTTTCTTTGGGAAAGTTTCTGTTTATTAGTTCTACCCATTTTTGTAATGTGTTTGTTTATTATAAAGTTCTACCAGTGCCTTATATATCTTGGACGCTAACCCTTTATCAAATGAGTATTGGGCAAATATTTTCTCCCAATCTGTGGGGTGTCTTTTTTATTCTGATCATTTTCTTTTTTTGTACAGAACCTTTTAGTTTGATATAGTACCATCTTGTTTATTTTTGCTTTTGTTTGATTGAATTATGAAGATATCTCTATATTCAATGTGATAACATATTCAACTTATGTCTTCATTAATGTAGTATATGAATTCAGGTCTAATGTCAAGGTCTTTAGTCCTTTTTGATTTGACTTTCGTGCATAGTGTTAGAATGGAGTCTAAGTTCACTTTTTTGAATGTGACCAACTAGTTTTCCCAGCACCATTTGTTTAAGAGATTCCCCTTGCTTCACATCTTTATCAAAGATTAACTAGTCCGTATACCTTGGAATCTGTCTTTGGGCTCTCAGTATTATTATTCCAGTGGTCTAAAAGTCTATCATATTCCAGTACCACACTGTTTTGATTACTACAACTTAGATTGTGTTAGTTTAAAGCATGTGGTTTGAAGCTGGGTAAAGAGAAACCTCTCATCTTCTTTCTTTCCTAGGACTGCTTTGGCTATGGCATGCAGGGAGGGGACTCTTTTGCAACGCTCAGGGGTTTCTCCTGGCTCTGCACTCAGGAATTACTCCTGGCGGTGCAGGGAGGGCACTCTTATTCCATATAAATTATGACATTGTTTGCTCTGCTTTTTTTCATTGTCATTGGTATTTTTATAGGGACTGTTTTGAGTTAGTATAATGCTTTATGCAAGGGTGTCATTTTATGACCTGTACATTAGAAGGCAACCAATAACAAAATATAAACATATGCTCCCTATCCTGTAACAAAATTTTAGTAATTTCTTATACACATGCTTAATGACTCCATGGTAAGACTGAACAATCTAAGAAAACATTTCTTGATCATATAATAAGCAGTATAAAACAAAATATTGAGGGTCTGCTATAGGGGCAGGCTTAAGGGGTGGTTGGGATATTTGGAAGTTATGGTGGTGTAAAGTTGCAGTGGTGGTGGGGTTGGGGATGAATATTGAATTCTATAACAGATTAACATGAACAACTTTTAAAAACATTGGGCAGAAGTCCACTAAGTTCAATCACTTGATCACTTGAATCCCGTTATTCATCAATTTGCTCAAGCTGGCGCCAGTAACATTTCCATTGGACCTTATCACGTGCCAGTGTAGCCCAATGGCATCTGGTTGATTCAGGAATATGAAGAGCCTCAAACCGTTCCTTCAGGGTCTTGACGAAGACTAAGTTCAATAAGTCTAATAAGTGAAAACAACAATGCGGATGCCTTAATTTGCACATAACAGCTCAGTAAAAAGGTCGTAACTTTAGCAACACCATCATGAAGTGTATGTTGTAATAAGTAATGTAAAATAAATAGAGCAGTTGGGGGGGGGTGGGAAGCCAAGTTGGTGGCAGTGAAGGCACATGGATGGTGGGACTGGTGCTGGAATATTCAAAACCTGAAACGACTGTATTGTGAACTACTTTGTAAACCATGGGGTTTAAATAAAGTAAAAAAAAAAATAAAGCATATCACTAAGAAAAAAGTGTCATTTTAATACTCTTAATCTTTCCAATGCATGAACAGAGTATGTGTTTCCATTTCCTTGTTTCCTGCTTTACTTGTTTTAGTAGTATTTTGTAATTATCTTTATATTAAAGACTAATTTTTAGGAGCAGCTTTGGGTTAATAACAACATTAAGAGGAAAATACTAAGACTTTTAGGGCAGGGGAGAAAGGACAGGGGTCAGAGATACGTACTTTCAGTTCACAGGACCCTTGTTCGATTCCCAGCACTGCATGGTCCTCAGGTACCATCTCTGTGGCCATTTCCAACCCTCCGACCCCTCATCACTGCAGTGTTTGAGCATTCTTGAACTCTAGTATTTATCTTTCTGGCCTGATTGGCTAAATGATGCTTTGTTGAGCCAAGGTTGTACTTCCTGGGCCTCCTCCCGCATACATAGCCTTCCCCATGTTCAACATTCTCACAGGAGAGGCATGTGTCTTGCAGTTGATAAACTTACATCATTATCATACACATCTATAGTTCATATTAGGATTCACTCTCTGGTGAGTTTGCTCTAATGTATAGTTCTATGTAGCTACCATTCTCTCTGTAGATTATAAGCACTGCTCAAGAATTCTGTCTGTCATCTGCTTGCTTATCCCTCCTCACCCAAGTCCCAACCCCTGATAATAATTTGACTTAAATCAATTTATTGTCTCCCTGTATACACTTTTTATCTCGCGATTTATGGTCTTGCTGAGCAGGACCAACTGACTTTGGAGACTTATCTCCATTGCTTTCCCTTTTTTCTCGTCTTTGTCATGGCATTTTTTCAGCTCAGGATTGCTGTTTCCTGCCATCACCTGTGTGACACCAGATTGATCTTCAAGGTTCAGCATGTCCTTCACGAAACAAGACTTCTTTTGACTTATGAATCACTCTGTTTCCTTATCTGCACTATTTGATCAACACTGAGCACCTTCTCCCTTCTGTCGCAGATATCTATGTGTCTATCATCTTTTGTCCTTCTAACTCCTTTTAATACATTCAGTTCTATCTAGAATCTGCTGTTAGTCAATCACTGGTTGAGTGGATGGATGGGGTAAGTGATATGAGTGAGGGGATTGTTTTGATATTGCCCCCTGCTTTCAAGTTGGGTCCCTTTAGAGTAATATATTAATTTGCTCATCCCTGTTTTCTTAGGAATGAATGCTCCACCATGTATCCATTCATTTCACAGTCAACTTTCAGGGACTTTTTTCCATATTATGGTAGCCACTATTCCATTTATTGGTGGTCTGCACAGAGTAAATTCAAGATTTGCTCTGGTTAAACCTTTGGATTGTTTTTTTTCACACTTGTCAGATTGATCTGAAATTTTTTCCCTTTGGACACAAAAGAACTAAGCAAGACATGATTTATTTTATCTATATGTGTCACCAGTGTACAAAATGGCTTTGTACAAAAGGGCTTAAAAAGGCTCTGTCTCCTCCAAATTAGATCATGTGGCAATTCTTTTCAGATTTGCTTGAGAGATGAACCGCATTTCTAGGTTTTAAAAGATGGGGCCAGGATGGCACAGAGCTCACAGTGGAGCTTCCTTGCTGATGTTTAAACTCTTATTTTTTTAAGTGTAGTGACAGAAAGTCTTCTGCTGAGGTGATAAATGGGAAAAAGGAAGTGGACTGGAGTGAACTGTCTGCTTCTTGGGATCTTCTGGATTAATCACAGGAGGAGCGTTCAGCTATAGAGGGCAGAGAGTCTGCTGACTTAAACGCAGAAGTCAGAGTGGTAGAAGTCTAAGGACTTTCATGACAGCGACTTACAGAAATGGAAGTTTCTCAGTGGGTAGAGCAGGAAAAGTCATAGAGATCATCTAGTTTAGTGATTCTTAAGCTTATAGGGACATCAGAACCACTGGGCAGGGTTTGCTGGGCGCTGGCCCAAAGATTCTGCTGCAGTAGGTCTCGAATTTGCATTCTGGTGGAACTCACAGGTGGTCCCAGTGCTGATGAGAACCAGGACAATGTCCAACCGCTGGTTTTTGATTTTATTTTTCTGCAGCTGGTAAATGAGTGTCTCCAATAAGTGGAAAATAGCTGCTAGAGTCACAGCTATCAGGAGCAAAGTTGGAATCAAAGCCAAGTGTCCTGACGTATGTTCTATTCTACACTTCCACTAGAAACTGCTTAGGAGCAACATTATTTTTAGTGCCACTGAACAGTGAATATAGGTTTCAATAATTTTGCCTGGTCTAGTACAAACTAACACTCTAGAACCTTCCATTTGGTTTTCATTGACCAGTGTTTCTTATTCATCCAATCCCTTTTATGTTGTGCAGTAGGAATTGTATTTGAGTCAAAGTTGTGTGGCACTGTGGTTGTCTGAGAGCCTGCCGCAAAGGGGAAATTATCAAGGAGAGAGGCTAGGTAAGACAGAAAATGAACAGTCTGCTCACAATCTCGTCTCTCAACCACAACTTTTTTCTCTATCTCTCTCTCTCTCTCTCTCTCATCTTCCGAAGATGAGAACAGTTATAGCAGCAAGAATTGTACAGATAAAGACGATAGGCCTGGGTCCCTCCCCATATGTCCAGGCCTCTCCTTTACCCATGAACAACATCATGGCTCCTGTCCTTGACCTTTCTCCATCCTGTGAATGACCTCTCTCAATGAGTCTCATGCAATGGACTCGCCTCTTATGAATGATGACCAGGTCCTGTCATCATGTCAGTGCCTATGGCACTCTCTAGCCCATGAACTCTTTCCTCAGTCTGGCCATAAGCCATGCGTCATGTGTGTGGGTGAGATCTGTGTGCTCTGTACCTGTCGCTGGGCCTCCCTGCTATTCCCAGAAGGTACTATCATCCTGTGTCTGGCCAGTCATGGACGCGTGTGTGAGACCCCTGTGTTCAGCACCTTGACTCTACTTGGGCGTCTGAGCCCTGCCTGAATGTGAGCTTTCCTGGGCCTCTGAGCCCTGCCTGTATTCAGCCCCTGTCTGGGCCTACAAGGCCTGTCTAGTCAGCCATCTGCCTGGGCTGGAAGCCCTACCTGATTCTTCAGTCTATGTAGACAGGGAGATGCTGCTCGGGAAGAGAGAGCCAGAAGAGAGCGAGAGATGGGGCTGGGGGTCCCTTTACTCTTGGTACCATAACCCGTCCCCTCAGCCATCCCATTCACTGGCTGTCTCTTGCGTGGTGACCACCAATATCTCTTAAAGTGACTGCTTAAGTTCACCTGGCACTCCTCCCTTCTACTCCTGCTATTTCAATGTGATTGCTGTTTTTTTTCCAAGAGGGATTCAGGAGCTGGAAGAGGCCTGGCAAGAATTTGGGATGGTCCTGGGGAAGATAAAGATCTGGTTTCCCACAGGTCTCGGTTTCTTCATCTGTAAAGTGAGAGTGAAGTTGGCAGTTGTGGTAATATTAAGTCCATTACACGTCTGTGGGAAAGCACTTCACGGTTACAACATACCAGATGGGGCGAGAGACAGGCTGACAAGTGTGTTCCTAGTGGGTTATCTCTCTTGCTTTGCACACTTTTTGTTCCTCTGCCTTTTTGCCCAGTAACTTCTCTAAGCACTTTACTGGTTGCTGACTTGTGTTGCCTTCCTGAGATTTAGAATTTCCCTTTCTTTAACTTGCAGTTCAAAACAACTGGCATTCCTTTCGCAAGCTTTTGCCATCCATACTGCAGCAAACTGCTCTTCCTGGGCTGGAGCTAACCTAGGAATTATTTACCTTTGTGGTTTCCTTAACTGTAGGCCATACTGTTTGGTTCATGAGACTGAGAATTCATGAGATATTTGCTTTTTTGCAGGAGACTTGGATAGCAGCAAAAGTCAGAACCTACCTTTTTCTTTAATGTCTGCTGCCCAAGAAGCTTGATGAATAAGGTGAAGAAGGCAATGTTTGAACCATTTTAGGGGACTATTTTGTGCACAGGAAACAGAAATGCAATCTGAACTGGGGCAGATATGAAGGTTTAAGAGGTGTTTGTGTGTGTGTGTGTGTGTGTGTGTGTGTGTGTGTGTGTGTTTCTATGTAATACAACTAGCAGCAAAATGAGAGAACATCAGGGCTTGCAAATTGGTGGCTTTCCAGCAGAAATGTTTGACCATCAAGAGAGAATTTTTTAAAGACATTGAATTCTGCATAGCTTTGCTCCTCCCCTCTTAATTATGGAAGCTTGCTGTCCCCAGGGCTTTGGAATTTACTACTCTGCATAACCATGCTGAATCTTCCCCTTGGCAGAATGGAGTCTTCTTGCCTCTGGCCGACTAACCCTCCACCCCAGCTCTGGACTCTCCTTCTCTGCCTTCTCTCCAGGTCTTCTGCTCCCTTGACCCTCCACAGTAGGGGTGGGGTGAAGGCTCACTCTGAGTATCCCCTGTGATTCCGGGGCTGCAGCCCTTAGGGGGTGCCCCTGTCTGGAGCACACTTGCTTGCTCCACCCGTGCCCTGCATGCACTTAGAGCCTCCTTCCTTCCCCTCCTATTTCCATTTAAAGCACTCCAGCAGATCTGAGTGTCTCCTGCCAGAGCATTCCTTCTGCTTTACCGGAACCCTGTTTCTCTTGCTGCCAGGAATCTGGCTTTGAAGGGGACTTCAGCGGGGCCTCTCTGCAGCCTCTTCTCCCAGGCCAATCTCCTGGCTGCCTCTCACCTCGTCACCCTTTACCCCTCTGGGGTGTCTTTCTTCCCTTCCTCCTCTTGCATTATTTCAGTCTTGCTCCTAGTGCTTTGACCAGATTGGGGCTTCTAGTACTCCCATGCAGACCTTGGTGCTTGATGGCAGGGAATAAACTGCAAGACTCCACCTGTTTTCGGAGGAAGTCAGGGGACGCTAAGAAAGGATGGCTGTGATTTCTCATTTGATTTCATTTCTAGACACAAATCCATGTACTGTCTGGTAAGATGAAAATTAAGAACTATTTTTTTTTTTGTGGGTGGAACTGAGTCTATGAGACTTACCTACCTGTTCTCTTCCTGCCTAGCTTGGAGTCGGGATCTGAGATCCCAACTCTGCTTTAAGAAAAACATCTGATTCCCTTCAGCACCCGGCTGGAGTCTGCCTTCTCACCCACCATCAGCTATGGGCACAGCTGTTCCCTCCACCCCTCCAGGACCCCCAGGCCACCCATAGCACCTTGACTTCAGAATGGTCATTACCATTCCCTGCCAGTAACACTCTCTGCTTCTGTCACCCTGAGTGTTCCTAGCTGTGCTGGTTGCGGACCTGTGTATCTTAGCAGGGGGCTGTTCTTTTGCCCCAAGCACCCTTCACTCTGTCATATGGTGTCTAATTGGTGACCCCCTGCTCAACTGCACCCCAAAAGGAAGCTCAGACCTCTCCTTCCTTGCACCTCCTCTTAAGGAAGAATCAAATGCAAAAACAGCCCCAGAGAGTGATTTTTTTTCTATTCTGACAGCAGTACTTACTTCTAATAAAATGTTTTAAATACACAGACCCAAATAAAGAAGAAAATGAGAAACACTCATAAATCTGTGATGTAGATACCAGCGCTGTTTATTTTTTAATATTCTTGAGTCATTCATTATTTTGTACGTTTGCACTGTACTAATTTGTCCTCTTACTGCACCTCCGTGTTCTGTTCTTCCCTTTGGCTGAACAATAAGTATAAGCACTTTCCCCCTTCCCTTTGGTACCCTATGTCTCTTGTTTTGAGCTGTATTCCAAGTCTTCTGTTTTATTTTTTTACAAGTGCCTATTATTCCGTCCTAAAGCTAAGTTATTACTCATAATTTTTGATATCTGACATTTGAAAATATTATTTTTCACTGTTATGAATCTCACCATGACAAACTTTGTTTCATAGAGTTTTTTTTTATCTGTATGGTTGACTGTTTTCAAAGATGAATTAGTAAGAAATGAAATTGTTTGTTCAAAGGGCAAGATCTTTGTTCACTTTTCATTTGAAAAATAACTCATGATCACTGAAGAAAATAACAAACATGTGGAAAATCATGCGATAAAAAAATACCTGCAGCTCCCTGCCAGTCCAGTGTAATGAAAGTAGGGCGTGTGGTATCTGCACATCTCTCTGCCTTTGAACCCAGTGACTGGCTGGATTATGTGTAAAGGTCCTGCTAGTAAATATTTTAAACTTTGCAGGTCTGATTTGATCTCTGCCACCCCATTTCTCAGTTACTCTCCTCCACATTTCATTTAATAATTTAGTTCATTTAACAATCAACTAAATTAACTAAGTCAATTCCTCCTCACTTCCTCAGGCTTCTTTGGTTTTATGCTACTTAAATATTATTTGGTATTATGCTACTTAAATCTCTTGCTCAGATGCTCCTGGAACCTTGGCCCTAGTTATGATAGTGAATTTAAAGCATGTTTTATCGAGAATATTTGTTATGTCACTTTTTTCCTGACTTACTCATCTCTGTCTTTCCAGCGAATTGGTGCTTAATAGATGCTTAGCAAATTCGTGTAGGGGGTTGGTTGTCTAAGTCTGCTAGTTGAGCACTGAAAAACACCTGTGTTTAGAATATGACGCGTCAAGCCCTGCTTCTTGTTCAACTCAGGATTTGTCAGAAATTCAGTGTTGGTGTGTCTTCCCAGAATCTGCTTCTGATTGTCTGTCTGCATGCACACTGAGGGCCGGGAAGCATTATTACTGAGCTAGCCTCAGACCTGGCAACATACAGATATTTATAATCCTGCCATCTCCATTGGTGTCCATGGTAAGAAGCTCTCCGACTGGTCTGTGAGTAGTCACTAATTCAGGAATTGGCTGATACAGCAACACATTTAGTTTCTCACATGTTATCCACTGTCCTCTATCTGGTGGAGTCTGTGTGACTGCTCGTGCTTTGACCAAGGGTGGAGGTGATAGGAAGCAGAGAGCCTTCAAGCAGCAGCTGCTGTCTGCCAAGCCCCACACCAAACTCTGTCTACACATTCTCTCCAGGGTAAGGCATGATCTCAGGTGACGGATGCATGGAGACCTTTAAGGCTGGGCATGTATGATTTATCTCTGTTTATGTATTCATATGTAAATAAGCATATATTTGATTTCTTTATTTTTTGGTTGGGGGAGCTACATCTGGCTGTGCTTAGTTAGAACTTCGGCTTTGTGCTCTAGGATCATTCCTGGCACATTCAGGGGACTATATGTTGGGATTGAATCCAGTCAGCTGAATGCAGGACAAGTGTCCTACCCACTGTTCTATCCCTAAAGTCCTGGTTTATTTAATTTTTGCAGTGCCAGACAGCAGAGCTAGGGCCTCACACCACAAGGCTAGAGTTCTTAACTTCCAGAATTGACTGGAGGTTTAAAAGCTTTTATACATATCTGGTTCTTCTTAGTCCTAAATTATAGAGATATACCTTATTTCAAGTCCTTAAAAAATCCCCAGGTGCAGAGACTCAGACACACTGGGCAGAGCTGCTACCTGCTCTCCCTATGCTCTGCTGATCATGAGGTGCCAGAAGGGAAAGCAATTTCTAGCTCTGGCCCACCATCTCAATAGAGACTTGAAAGAAGCTAGAAGAACCCCCCATACCATGAGGGCCGCCATTTTCAACATCCAGATTCCACAGCTTGTCAGAGCTCCACCCAAGAGAAAAGCCGATCTCAAGCCCTGCTTATAGGAGTCCCACCCTACAACAAAGACTATTTCAAGCCATGGTATGCCTGATGCAGAGACTCAGACACACGGGGCAGAGCTGCTACTGGGTCTCCCTCTGCCTAGCTGATCATGAGACACCCAGGAGGGAAGGCAAGTTCTAGCCTTCCACCATCCCAACAGAGCCTTGCAAGAAGCCAGAGGAACCCCCAATACCACAAGGGCCGCCATTTTCAACATCTGGACTCCAAAGCTTGTCAGAGCTCCACCCAAGAGAAAAGCCAATGTCTCCCGGTTCATCAGTAAATGCACGAGATGAAAGCCTACTACTGAAAGTATACCACCAGCATGGCAGAGTCTGGCAAGCTACCTGTATTGTATTTGATATGCCAAAAACCAGTAACAATTATAGACCCCATTCCCATGACCTGAAAGAATGGTTTGAGGCTCTTCGTGTTCTTGAGCGAGCAGATGCCCCTGGGCTACACTAGCATGTGACAGGACATATGGATATATTACTGGTGCCCACCCGGGAAGACAAGTGATACAAGTGAAAAATATTCCCATTTTCCCACAACGGGAAGACAAGTGGTACAAGTGAAAAATATCCCCATGTTATTTATGCTAGCCATCTTTAGTGAAAGAAACAGCCTAGTGCAATATCCTGTTTTAGAGATGAGCAAAGTGAGAGGTCACTAGGTCACCGTGTCTTCCAAGGTCACACTGATTTCACAACAAAGATCTCTTTGAAAGAAGGGTGCTCTCCTTGCCAGTGTTCAGGGTGCATAGAGGCCCTTTTTGTCTATTTTGGGGCCAAAGGAGGTTGAGCTGCCTGAGGGTGAGGATTACCCAGGAACTGATAATTGAGGACGGCCACATGCAAGGTAAGTAGGTTGGTTCACCCTCATACTATCTCACCAGCCTCATCAGATCTACCAGATCCTCATGGATCTCCACACCCTCAATGCTTTGTTTCTCTGCAGTGAAGAGTAGGAAGTGGGGTTGGGAAACATGCTTACGTCTTTGTCTTTGGTGCCTGGAGGCTGCTGTGTCACCAGGGACAAGTGACTTTGCTGGCTAGGACTGAATAGCGGAAACTGAATGGCATGTACCTCTTTTCCTTCTTCACATTTGCTGCCCATCCTCAGGTGGAGTTCTATTGACTTAAACAATGGGGATGCTCCAAGTACCCAGGCTGCTGCCACTGTGCGTGGCATCCTCCTTCACCTTGAAAACTAGTGGATAGCATCCTGCAAGGCATTAGCAAAAGAATCTGTTTGTTCTGATTTTATCTTATTTTTCACTGTCCCATGAGTGCCAGAGATTTTTAATGGGAATCCTGGTGAACCATTGCTTCCAGTCATGCCGTCGGGTAGGGATTTTGAGGGGGCTTGGCAAGGATGTCCCAAGTAAGAGTATCCAGATGTCCTGGGGATCCCAGAGGTACGATTGGAGCTCCATTATGTGGCAGGCTATGAAGGGAAGCTACAGTAGAGCTAACGCCATGATAGTTGCTTGATTGCATGATCCCTGTGCTGTTTTTACCTGGATTATAGTTTCGTTACTCTTTCAACAGCCCTGAGAGCTCTGGGTGAGGCTCCGTGCTTCCCCCAAGTTGAATGTGGTTGGATACGATCTCAAAAAATGCAATCTTAGGCTCCTGCTGCATTGCTTCCCCAGCTGTTCTGTGTATCCCTTTTCTCTCAACTTGCTTTTCTATGGATTTTACCCCAAAGCCCAGGGGAGAAGACTGCACTCCATATTCAAGGACACAGAACCTGAGGTGCACTGCATCAAAGAGGTGAAGAGTTCTAGCTTCCAGAACCTTGTCCAGCTGGGCCAGGGTTTCCGTGGTGGGGGACTCCTGGTCAGAGGTTAGCTGTGATGGTGTGACTCTAATTCGAGGGTCAGTCATAAATCAATGAAAACTGCATTAAGAAAAAATGTATAGACTAGACATTGACTAAGTGTGGAAGTTTTTTATTTTGTGAGATCTTGTAGACAGACATGGGGCAGAGCTGCTACTGGCTCTCACTGTGCCCAGCCGCTCATGAGGTGCCTGGGAGGGATGGCAGGTTCTAGCCCTGGCCCGCCACCCCAGCAGAGCCTCACAATAAACCAGGCGACCCCCCCCACTCCATGAGGACCTCCATTTTCCACATCCGGACTTCCCCTTGTCAGAACTCCACCCAGCAGACCAGCCTATCACAGCCCGGCTCGCATGGCCGCTTGCCGCTGCGGTTCATCAATAAATGATGGATTTTGAGATGACTACAAGAGCATGCTACCCGCACGGCAGAGCCTGGCAAGCTACCCGTGTCATATTTGATATGCCAGATACCAGTAACAATTATAGACCTCATTCCCATGACCTGATGGAATGGTTTGAGGCTCTTTATGTTCCTAGAGCAAGCAGGTGCCCTTGGGCTCTACTTGCATGAGGCAGGTCATATGGAGATGTTACTGGTGCCCGCTCGAGCAAATCGATGATGAATGGGAAGACAGTGACAGTGAGGTCTTGTAGACGCAAGAACTATGCTCTGATGGTTTCCAGTATCCTATGATGTGACATGACTTTTAGGCTCTGGGGATGTCCTGGGCAGGAGGACTTGACCCTTTAGAGCTTTCTATTCTGTTCTGATTGATGGAGTGCAGGGGGAAGACAGGCTTCATAAACTACCCAATTTCAGACAGTTTACAGAAAGTGGTTTGGAGTATACCTTGGGAGCATAAGAAAAGAAGTAGGTTTTGTAAATAGGAAATTTAATTTTTTAAATATTGGGCTTAAAATGGGCTTTGAATACAGGTTGGATACACTGAACTGTGTGCCAGGGAAGGCCATCAAACCTAATGAGGAAGTGCAGAGGGTCTTGAATGCTACAGGGGTGGTGAATCTGTCTTGAGGCCTTCTTAGTTACTGAAGACCTGGGTCTAAGGAGCTGGTACAGTTTAGAGCATATCCTTGTATTCTCTTGACCCACTTTTGATCCCTGACACTGTGTGGTCCCCTGAATATTTGCCAAGCCTAGCCATGGCGGCCCCTCAGTCTCACTGGATATGATTCTAGAGGATGCCAGCACTTCTGGGATTAGCAGCACATTTCAGCTCTAGCAGAGTGCCGTCCTCCTGTTATCTCTTGCTCAGCACTTGGGACCCTTTCCCTAGTTAAAAAAAATGTTCCTAAGAATCTGTTAAGCCACTTTTGTTTTTAGAAGGTAGTGAAAGAGGAGTGCCTTCCTATTTCCATAAGGGGCGTGCCGTTTGGTCACCGTGATTGGCATGCATGGAGCTGCCTTACCCTTTGGTGGGCTCTACCTTCTCCGGAAGCAGAGAACTGAGCGGGACCGGTGTGGATTGAGGTGCAAAAGGGGTGCACGTCCATTTGTTTTGGTCTAAGCTTCTGAACCTGGACTTAGTGGGTTGGTGTGTAGCTGGGAAATTCCTAGTTCTTTGCTCTCTGTCTGGTACTTTCTAGAAATTGGCAGCTGAGTAAGAAGGAGTGACTCAAAGCTCTTGGAAAAAGTTCATCTTTCTTGTGAGTGGTCAGGGTCTCCCCTGTGGTATTCAGGACATCTGGAGGCACTTCCTGGCTGGCTGGCAGTTCAATGTAAGAATATCTGCCCAAGATCTTGCGGTTCCAGGAATTACCTGGACCACCCCAGTGGAGCTCTGGGGGTCACCAGGGCCACGTTCACTGATGCTTGGGAGACCTTGTGGTGTCAGGGTCAAACAGAGGTAGAACCAAGGTCCTCACCTCTGTACTATCTTTTAGGTCTCTAATCTTTTATGATTTTTCCCTTCTTCAGCATGAAATAGATTCTACTGTGGGTCACTGGCCTGTTAAGTGTTTTATTCTCCTCCCACTCTTCCTAGCTGGGCAAAGTGCAGAGAAAACTGAATTTATTCTGGCTTTCTGAAAGTAAATTGCTGGAGTGCTAGCTTATAGGAATTGTCATTGTTGCCTACGAGGAGACTGGGAATCAGCATAGGTATGTAGTTTGAGCTGTGCCAGCACTTGTTGAATAATTTTCTTGTTCATGCCTTCTTGAGGGCAGCCTCTGTGTGTTATTCAGATCTGTAGCCAGGCACTTAAACCAGCACAGTACCTATGCCAGCTCATTGCTACACATTTTTGCCAGATGCATGAGTGAGAACTTCCTTTGTCTGCTTTCGTTCAGTCAACCCCAGTGTGAGCTACCTTTTACTTCCTGTTGCATTGTAAGGCCATTGAGGATGAATGTGAGAATCACTGGAAAGTCCCCTTAAATTCATAAGCTGGACAGTTTTGAAGAATTCATAGAAAATTCTCCTAGGAGATAGTGGGTTAATGGAAGCCAAGTGGAGGTAGCCTTGAGCACGTGTGGCCATCTGAGGAGCATATGCCCAGGCATGCATTGCATACCTTTACAGGTTTCTTCTGATACCTGAGAGTAGAAGAGCTGTTGCAGATTTTATAAGCCAAATTGGCATAAAGTGAAGAATTGAGCATTAATGTATATGGGAAAAATCTTGAGAAATCCTTTAAAAAGTAGCCTTTCAAGCCATAACAAATCAACAGAAAACCTCCATGATGATGGCAGCAGTGATGTGCTCACTGTGTAGTCTCCCTTGTATGCATACCTTGGAGAAAGGGCTCGGCGGTGCCATGACAACTATTCAAGGGTACCAGATCTCTTCTGCATTGTAAAATCAGAGGATTGCAAACAAAAAAATACAGAGTGCTGTTTTTGCTGTTCCTTTTTAGTGTACGCTGGGATGCCCTGACAAAATCCGGGAGCAGTACTGAATCCCCTTCTGCCCAGGGGATTGACAGCCAGCGGACAGAGAAAGACTCGCAAATCCAGCAAAGTTTTAAAAGGCTTTACTTACGCTTGTTCTGGTATACAGTCCAGCAACAGGAAAACCCCAGACTTTAGGTTCCAGGCTGGGCCCGGCCACGTGTAGGTTTAGAATCCTAGACCAAGATGGCCACTACCATATGCTAAGGCCCAAAAGGGAAGAGAAAGGAGAGAGGAGGCAGAGGGAGAAGGCAAAAGGCAAAAGGCGAAAGGTAAAAAGGTGAAAAGGCAGGGAAGAAAGCAGGCTACAACTTTTCTAACTTTTCAGCCCAGACTGGCCCACATCAATGGAAAACAGTTAGAGTCAATCCCCCTCAGGCAACTTCTCCCAGGACTTCACCTAATTCCATTGAAATGGTATTATTGCCCCAGCTGCTGACCCCACCCTTGATTCTCCACCAGGCCCTATGTAGATGGGGAGGAAGAACATCTGAGATGAACTGTATCTCAGAATACAAAGACATGCATCTGTACCAATGGATATTCTACAGCCAGGTACATATTTCTCCAAGCCTTCACAAGAAGCTTGTCTCTACTTTATAGTTGTTCTGTATATTATCCTTTAGAGTTATTAGAGAGCCATGCTTGCTTGCTTGGAGGCAAACAGCATTTCTCTCTGGACTAATTTCTTAGAGATCCAATGTGACCAGGTAAAAAATACTGGTAAGATCTTTCTAGTCCCACGATGATTGTGGCAGCATGAGAGAAAATATTTATACCAGCTAACATAGAATGCATGGTAAGATATACTGCCACATAGAGTCACAGATTCAAGCTATTTTCTTGCCCCCTATATCTACAAAGTGCCTGCAGGGAGGTAACTCTAGGCAAGGTGCAAAGGTTCTTGCCAACTGTACTGCAGCAGTTCCCCTTTGTCATAAAGATGAAAATTCTCTCTGAATTTTGCTTAGCAAAAACAGGTAGTAACATGTGTCTTGCATAAAGACAAAGTGGAAAATGTGAACCTTTGAAATACAGAGAATTCTTGCATTTCAGTAGCTCATTTCACTTCTATTATGGTTTCAGAATGTCACAGAAAGGGCATGGAAAATGTGGGCAGTATAGCAACAGAGTGAAGCTGATTGCTTGATGTGAGATAGGAAAAACAATCCTCAAACTGTGTTAGTTGAACTGCAAACTCTGGGATTCTCTCAAGGGCAGGAGATTAAGGCAACATCCTGAAATCATGGAGTTGACACATGTCAACGGGAAGCTGGTGTGCCAGTTGCTAAACTTGATCTTGAATCTCCTTTTTCACAAGATCATGATCTTGTTTTTTTTGGAAGCCTCTTCTCAAGTCCAGAATACCAGGCATCACTTGTCCAGTTTATGAGGAAAGTTTTTAGTGACTATGCAGGGAAAATATGCTGAGGCAGACCTCAACATGCAGTGAAATGCGTGGCAGCCAACGCTCATCTGATGAGGCTGGCACCTTTTTGAGGGTCTGGAATGGAAGAGATTCCTTGCCGGGAATCTGGTAGGGGCCTGAGTATGCAGCAGTGGGTTTGGGATGGGTTTTGCTATGTGATCAGCCCCTGCTTAAAGAAGTGAGGGTGCTTGATGTAACTATGGGATCCTGGGGATGACCATGAATAGATGAGCAGGTTCTGAAAGGCTGTAATGCCGAACTAATGACAGCTTAAGTGTTGGGCATATTGGAGGGAGCTGCTCAACATGGCACAGGCAGAGTGCGGAATCTTGTTAATAGCCCCTGTTCTCCCCACCCCTGCCACGGAAGTTCAAAGAGCTCTGAACTGTTTGTGAACTGATCAATGGCCTTTCTCCAGAGCCTGTGGCACCTCCCTTTCCTATTCTATTTGGTGGCATAGGGGTAACAAGCTCATGTTTTGGACTCAGAGTCTGTTTTGTGTTGGTGCTGTTATCTCACAGCTCTGTGACTTTGGTAAAGCAGTTTCACCACTCTGCTCTGATTTTTATCTGCTTATCCGTGAGGATGTTTGCAGAGAATGTCTGCCCAGAGTCTGCGCTCTTGCAGGGGGAGATACCCAGTACATGAGACATGAATGCTCGCTCTCACTACTTGTTTGGTTCTGTCCCTTGCTCCCACATGCCCATGGTTTGCCTTTGCTCCTGTCATCTCTACCTACTAAAAAACTCCTGTCCTTCCCATGTGCACATCATTCCCCTTTGTTCAGGTCTAGTCTCTGCATGGTTTCCAGAATGCCCGGTAGGCAGTGGCTCCTTCTGTTTTTGTCTTCTGATGTGGATCTTTTTTTCCCCTTTGGTTAGGGCTCTTTGAGGTGAGTGTTTCTGCTCTTCTCACCTGTCAGCTGCCAGAACTCAGGTTCTGCTCTGACTCATTTCTTCCTGCCTCAATGCACTGAGTCCAGTGCCTGGCACATAGTTGGTGCCCTGTAAATGTGTCTTAGGTAACTGAACAACAGTGATTGAACTAATGACCGGCATTCCTCGGGGTTTCAGAAACCGGAGAAGAGAGGACAAACATTTAGGAATGGAAAGTCAGTACTTGTGGGTGCCTGTTTCCTTATTCAGGGTGCTGGTTGGAATTGCCTGGAGCCACCGTTCCTTAAGACTTACCACCTCAGGCCTAAATCTGCCTTCTTTAATTATGTCCTTTCCAGGGAACAGGAGTCCTTGTTGTCTGCCCAGAAGCAGCTAATTATAGCTCCAACCTCCAGGCCTTGGTGCTCTGCGCTTCTAGGCCACAGGACTCTGTGGTCTGAGCTGTCTGTTGATTTTGGGATTTCCTCAGGGAATCTTTACATTTTCAAGTTTTCCTTAGGGACTGCTCCTGCCCCCCTTCTTTCTATTGATACTGGTGAACACAGCTGAGAGGCAGAGATAGCATTCAGAAATTTATAGAGGGTGTTTCTAATCTTGGTATGAGAGGAGAGCAGGGAGCTTTTAAAGAGGGGACAGAGTGACTTAAAAGGGGGACTGAGTATACATGTAGAAATCTCCACAAAAGTATGATCATCTGTAATATTTTCCCAAGAAAGTCCCTACACATTTGACTGCTGTGACCTTGTTCCGGGTCATGCTATTTTCATTGATTCCTTTTCCCTTGAAAAACTGTTTTTATTATTTAATAGTTTTTGGGCCGAGAGTTCAGCGAGCTAGAGCACAGGTTGTGCATGTAGCAAGCCAGAGTTCAATTCCTGGCATAGCACTGGCCCCCTGCCCCAGATCCATCGGGAGTGACCTTCTAGTGGGCCCCCTGGGCTCTGCTAGATGAGGCTCCAAAACTTAACAAGTGGAAAAATGAGAATCTTTTGATGAACATTGCAAAAAATGCTTGTAGTAAGAATAAAATAAAATTAACTACTACAGCGACAGTGATTTTAAAATGATCTGGCCAGGAAGATAGTACAGTAGGTAAGACACTTGCCTCGCATGCAGCCAACGCAGGTTCGCATACATTGTTTTAGCACCAATCCCTTCGCCAGTGGTCCTGCATCCACATTTGGTTCCCTAAACTTCTCCAGGAGTATTCTCTGAGCACTGAGCCAAGAGTAGGTCCTGAGCACAGCTGGATGTGACCATAAAACAAAAATATAAAATAAAACAAATGAATATTTTTTATTTTATTTACCCAATTCAGTCCTATATTCTCCACTTTTTTTTTTCTTTCTTTGTGGGTGACACCAGGTGGTACTCAAGGTTTACATCTGGCTTTGTGCTCAGGGATTACTCCTGGTGGACTCAGAACCAGATGTTGTGCTGGGCATCAAACCCCAGTTGACCACGTGTAAGGCAAGTGCCCTACTTGTTGTACTATCACTCTAGCTCTCATTCCCCACTTTAAACCTTTATTTATTTCCCCCTGCCTGTTGTTATGTCTCTGAATGACATCCTTCAATCTTGTTTTCCGAGCTCTGAGTTTTAGCTCTGAGTGTTAGCTCTGACTTTCTGGTGGGGAGGTCGGTCACACCTAGACAGTGCTTTGGGCTTGTTTCTGCCTCTGTATTAAGGGATCGCTTCTGGTAGTGCTTGAGGTACCAGATGGGATGCTCAGGAGCAAACTGCATCAGCAGTGTGCAAAGCAAAGACCTTACCCACTGTACTCCCTTACTGGCCTGGTCGTTGATTTTTAACATGGGCAAGGGCTAGTTTATTTAAGTAATGGTACATAATAGCCAATGTTAGTTTACTATTCCCTCTATTTTATAGGATGAAGCTATAGGTGCATCCTCATTAATTTTGTTTAGCTGTTTTAATCTGTTTTTGTCACTTTTTGTTTTATAATGGATGTATGGTTAGTTGTATTTGTGTATGGTTTGCAACCATATCTGAGTCTTCTCTGTGCTATCTGAGGGTTGATTTCAAAAGCTGAAAACAACAAGCATGTATATTATGATTTCTAGGTAAATATTGCTCAATGCAGGGGCTAAGTCCTGTGCTGTGGTTTCATTTCCTTTTCTAGGGTTATGAGGTCACCACCTTCAAGCCACTCACAGGGATTGGACTTTCCCCCTAACATCAAAATCTAATAGAACCTTCAAAATCTCTAAATGTTCAAAATCATTACAGGTTTTTGTTTTATCCCTATAACAAGCTTCTTACTCTTATATATTTTGGAATTTGAGGACGTAAAACCTCAAATATATATGTATATATATATATATATATAATATATATATGTTTTGATAAGGAGAGAAAATAAAATATTTTCCACTATATTTTCCCTGTCTTCTGTCTATTTTTTTTAATGACTGTATGGGATCTATTCTATATTTCTTGAAGTTACATCAGTGGTTTATTTTGCACATTTCTCTAACTTTGTTTCATAATTTCTTTTATACAGGTTTTTTTTTGTCCCAGACTTTTTAATTGTCTTTCTGCATTTTAGCCCGAATGTTTTTATCAGATATTTGTATCCTCTCATACAAGAGTCCTGAGTCATGCCATTAGATGTTAGTCATCATTCTTTAATTCAAAAGAAATTATATTAAAGTATTACCCCGATCTCTTCTCATATTTATTTTATGAAGCAGTTTTGTTTACTTTTATTTCTGCTCATTGTATATTCATCAATATTTCTAGATTATTTTAAATTCTCATATTTTAATGATCACTCTTATTGCATTGAGTGGATTAAAAATAGCTATGCACATATTTTGAATACAATAATACAGTATTTTTGTATCCAAATAATTGGGTGCAATTATTTGTTCTTCTAGCTTATCACTGTTATGAGTATTAGAATGTATAAGACTTTCTCATTATTTTATTTTTCATGTGTTCTCAGCAAGGAAAGAGAACAAGGGATACCAGGGTCATCATCTTGAACATATGCTCCATTTACTGTGCTCCTGATGGGTTCTAATAGGGATCATCTGTCTTTGTTTTAGGAATGTTTTGGGGAGAGGAGCAGTTTGAACTAGAAGAGAATGCTGGCTATGAACCAGCATACTAACTTTTCTTGGTAACTTTAGTACTATTTAGTGTTGCTTACTGCAATTTATGTACTGACTAGAAACCCATTGACTATCAGCCTCTTTTTTTAAAATTTTCTTTAAGTATTTTATTATACCACTGTGAGATATACAATTACAAAGATATACCATTAAAGAGTTCATATTTGGGTTTTGGTCATACAGTGTTCCAGCACCCATCCCTCCACCAGTGTCCATCTCCCACCACCAACGTCCCCGGTTCCCTCCCCCCCTCAGCCCGCCTCCATGGCAGGTTCCCTATCTCTTCCCCTTTCTCTCTCTTTCTCTTTTCCTTCCCTTCCAGACTATGGATTACAGAACATACATTAAAGGGTTGTCATGTGTATCTTTTTGCCTGTATTTAATGCTCAGTTCTAGGTTGGTATTAGTACCCTTGACAATTGTTAGCACACTGTTCCATTTTCTGTCTTACGTAGTCTCTGACTCCCACACATTTGTGATAATTTCCACCTTTGACAAGACCTCCTGATCAATGTTTCACTTGATCTTGGACATTGGTATCATAATATGTACATATATATTTATGTCATACAAATAAATGCAGTCATTCTGTATCCGTCTCTCTCCTTCTGGCTAATTTCACTCAACATAATCTTCTCCATGTCCATCCATTTATAGGCAAATTTTATAACTTCATTTTTCCTAACAGCTGCATAGTATTCCATTGTGTAGATGTACCAAAGCTTCTTTATCCAGTCATCAATTCTAGGGCACTCTGGTTGTTTCCAGATTCTGGCTATTGTGAATAATTACCAGCCTCTTTAAAGGAGTTCTCAGAGGTTTGCTGAGATGTTGTGAATTGTACCCATAGGCTCTTATTACCCACACACCACATTATTTTTGGGAGCAAGTTTAATTTAGCATGATCATCCTCAACTGGATCATCTACTTTATTCACTGGATTTGCCCTTGGAAACTATTATAAAATCACACTCGATATCAAGAATCAAGGAGCTACTTCCCTAGAGAATAGTCTATAGGAATTACATTTGCTCAAGTCTTTGACCTTGCAAGAGATCAACCCTGGTTCCATCCCTGGCATTACATACTGTTCCCCTCATCCTCTTCAAGAGTAAACCCTGAGCACAGAGCCTGAGAATAAGTTCTCAGTGTGGTCCACCCTCCCCCTGTCTCTTCCCCACATTACATACATAAAAGACTTAGAACTTACACATAGATAGTAAAAAGGAAGCTGAAAAGTGGCAAAATTAAACCCTATCCAAAAATGGGGAGAAGAAATGAACAGAAACTTTGACAAAGGAGAAATTCAGATGCCCAAAAAGGCATACGAAAAATGCTCATCATCATTAATCATCAGGGAGATTCAAATCAAAACAACAGTGAGATATCATCTCACACCACAGAGACTGGCACATATCCAAAAGAGCAAGAACAGTACTAGTGTGAATATGGGGAGAAAGCGTCTCTCATCCACTGTTGGTGAGCATGCCGAACGGTACAGCCTTTTTAGAAAACAGTATGGACATTCCTCCAAAAGTAGAAACTGAGCTCCCATTTGACCCAGCCATACCACTCCTGGGAATATACCCTGGGAGGCCAAAAACACACAGCAGAAACAGCATCTATACTTCTATGTTCATTGCAGCTCTATTCACAATAGCCAGGATCTGGAAACAACCAGAGTGCCCAAGAACAGATGACTGGATCAAGAAACTGTGGTATGTCTACACAATGGAATCCTATGCAGCTGTTAGGAAAAATGAAGTTAAGAAATTTGTCTATAAATGTATGGACATGGAGAGGATCATGCTGAATGAAATTAGCCAAAGGGAAAAGGACAGCTATAGAATAGCTGCATTTATTTCCTGGATATAAAAGAAAGTACGATACCAATATCCAAGGCCAGGCAAAACATGGTTCATGAGGTCTTGTCAGTGGGTGGAATCTGCTGAAAGTGTGAGAGTCAGTGGTTAGGTAAGACAGAGAAGGGAACAGTGTGCTAATAATTGTTGGAAATGATAATACCAGCCTAGAACTGAGCATCGAATGTAGGCAAAGGGATATACATGATAACTTTTAAATGTATGTATTGCAAGCCATAATGTGTAAGTGAAGGAAGAGAGAGAGAGACAGACAGAGACAGAGACAGAGACAGAGACAGAGACAGAGACAGAGTGAAGACAAAGTGCCTGCCACAGATGCAGAATTGGGAGGAGGGAATCAGGGGACATTGGTGGTGGGAAATGGGCACTGGTGGAGGGATGGATGCTGGAACACTGTATGACTAAAACTCAAACATGAACATCTTTGTAATTATATATCTCACGTAGTATAATAAAAAAAGAAAAAGAAAAGTGGAAGAATTATCTGGACGAAGGGACTATTGTGAAGATATCCCACATCATAGAAAGTCTAAGTTTGGGATGTTACAGCTGGTTTTACTGTTTTATTGTCGCCATATGGTGTTGCATTACTGAATAACTCAGTCAGTCTGTCAATATTGACTCTAAGGCTTTCATGAAGTCCATGTGATATAACTATTTGACTGAAATGCTTGTCTCTGAAAAGCTTAACAGTTCGTTGATGAACACTCATCTATGCTGAAGGATGTATACCCAGTTGCAGGATGGCAAAATTTGAGCTTAATGGATCACAGTCTAATTACTTTTGATAGTAATTGATAGTATTAAAAGTGATGATGAGACACATAGATCCAGAATATCACAGCTTTAGAGGATCTTGTCTAAGAGTCTCATTTTAATATGAGTCAATGGGACCTGAAAGGCAGAAGAACTCACTCAAGGTCAAATAAACAGTTAGTGGCTAAAGGAAACTGGTCTATTAAAGTATGATGGAGCATGTTTACACTCCATACCTCCTCACTCCCATGACTTTTTCTGTTCTTACACTAGCTCTTTTGTTTGTTTTGTTTTTGGGTCATATCATGTGGGGCTTGGAGGCTAATTCTGGCTCTGTGCTCAGAAGTTATCCCTGGCAGTCCTTCGGATGACCCTATATGGTACAAGGGATTGAACTGTGGTTAGGTTGCTAGCAATGTAAACACTTTAGTCCCTATATTATCTTTTTGACCCACACTATTATTTTTGAAAACATTTGTGATTTTATTTTTAAATATTTAAACTGTACTTTTTGTGTCTGGAAATTAGAGACACTTTTCCCAACATATATAAGGAGACATTTAATAATGGACAGACTGTTCTTAAATCTAGTGGAATCAAGCAGAACTTAAACTCTGGGACATAAGGAATGATTTCTGAGGAAAATGTGGTAGGCGAGCCAGGGCCTTTTCTTAGGATATAATTGGAGCCGTGCTGTTGTTTCTGATCTTTGAGGAATTTAGGAGATTGTTCTTGGCTAAGGCACTACCATTTTCTAAACAGAGATCCCACATTTATAAAATAAAAGAGTTGGAACCAACAGAGGGGGACTCTGAAGCCCCTTCAGCTCTGATCGTCACGAGTCCATGACCCTGGGTTATGTCTCATTGGTTCAAGATGTCTTGGGGAAATTAAAAAAGACGTGCTGAGTCACTACAGCATCACCTGCTCTGGTCTGTCTGGGAAGTAGGTCAGAACTTGGAAGACATGAAAATGTGGTTGGCTCCAGCTGTGAGCTGCCTGGGTGCCCTTTGTAGACACCTGCTTCAGCCAGGGTCTGGGGGAGCGTTAGCACACAGAGATGGGCAAGGGCAGATTTTGGCTGTAGGTGATAAAAGCAACAGAAGGAGTGATTGATAGGAGGGACCGTTTGAAGATGGGAAAGGGATGCAGGAAGCATAGTTGGTGACTGACACAGAAGGGAAAGAGAAGAAACAGACACTTATGAAGACATTTAGAAAAGAAAACAACTTCTCAAAAAAACTGGGATGTAGTTGTCATTATTTGGATTTAGAGAATGAGGAGATTGATGCTGGGAGAGGTTTAGTTTTGTCCCTGTTTAGGCAGACCACTGCTAACAGGGTGCAGGATGTCAGCATTGGTGTGGTTCCAACTGTTTGTCCCTTTACTCTGACCTCCAAACCCAGTGCTCAGTTGTAAGTGCTGGGATAAAGACGCCAAGTCTATAGCCTCTCCTTGCTCTCTGTCTAGGAGCTTTCTGTCTTGGAGACATGTAACAGGCCGGTAATTTCAGAGTATGACCAGTGCTATTCGGATGACACAGCAGTGTGTTGGGACAGCTAGTGGCAGAGTTGCTTCTTGCATCTTAATATCCCAGTCTGTAGTATTGTACATTCATGAGTTGAGCTGATCCCTGAAAATCATATGTCTCTGGACTGAGCCTCTGAGGTTGGAATTGAGCCCCAGCCATGATAGGAACCAACTGTATTACTTGGAGAAATTACTTCACATTATTAAATTGAGGATTGCAACCCCTGTACTTCCTAATTCATTGAATGCCGAAGAAACAGAAAGTGAATCAATTTGATTTGCAACCATTATAAAAACCTCAGTAGGTCATAAAAACACAAGGAGCTATTGCAGGGTATTATTCTAAGTGAAATGACTTTGAAAGAGAAAGACATATATTGGATGATCTCACTGCAGTGGTGATATTAAAAAAAAAGCAAAAGAAACACAAAAAGCAATCCAAAATCAACAATTGGATTCAGACCACCCAGCCCTGAGATTGTTAGAAGGAGAGTTTGTAGGAGCCTTAAAGGATTAGTGGGTGCCTAATAGAGGATGGTGGAAGCCTTTTGACACTTGAACCATGAGTGTGGCGTGATCGACGGGATGTGAAAAAAGCACACTTGGATCATAGATAGTGAAGAAATTAGTGTTACTTTAAACAAATAAAATTGTAAAGAGCAGTTTTAAACAGCTTTAGTTAACTTTTCTTTTTTTCTTTTTTTTGCTTTTTTGGGTCACACCGGCAATGCTCAGGGGCTACTCCTGGCTGGGCACTCAGAAATTACTCCTGGCGGTGCTCAGGGGACCATATGGGATGCGGGCATTGAACGCAGGTCGGCACAGGCCGGCCACGTGGAAGGCAAACGCCCTACCTGCTGGGCTATCACTCTGGCCATCTTTTCAAGGGATAACTTACACATGCTACATGGTTCATGTCTCCTTTAGCCAGTTGCGTGTATTAGAATGAGGTCAAGAATGAGGCCCTTCCATGTCCATGTCTGGACAGATCTTTGAAAATCCAGATCTTTGGAATTGGATTCTCCTGTTTTAGGGGCTGCTGGGGATGTGGACAGAGCTGGCCTCTGGGTTGTGTTGCTGGAAGGAGGGGGAGGGATTGGCAGCATGTGGGAGTGTCTGGGAAATGATTAGGTGGCTGGTCTGGCAGGAGGCTGACTAGATCTGACTGTAGCTTGCACAGAGCAGGGCGCGGGGAGACATGCTTATTAAAGGCCGACTGTATGGCAGAGTGAAAGACAAAGTGGGCCTTGTCAAGCAATTTAGCATTTTTAGAATATTCTGGATGCTGTGGGGATCATGTGCTTTGACTCTGATGGAACATTTGATCTAATAATATAGATCTAAAAGTTAGCTAAGTCAACATTTAGTTTTGTGGCCTTGTGGATGGTGATAATATTTTAGCATGTGTAACACCGGATATTGAAGGGTATTGAGATGACAGGGGATCCTAGTTTTCTTTTTGGGTTACACCCGGTGATGCTCAGGGGTTATTCCTGGCTCTGCAGTCAGGAATTACTCCTAGCAGTGTGCTCCAGGGACCATATGGGATGCCAGGGATCGAACCCAGGTCATCTGCAAGCAAGAAAACGCTCTGCCTGCTGTGCTATAGTTCCAGCCAGACAGGGGGGCCTTTATATTGTTCAACTGGGAAGAGGTTCAGGGGTTCTTAATGGAGGGACTGGGATTATAAGGGGTGATGTGAGGTCACTTAAAAGTTTTGAAATGGACAAGAGAATATTTCTGTATCTTAGCATATCCCTGTGCAAGGTGAATATAAGCTTTGCTTGTCCTGTAGTGTCACTGGTGTAACTGACATGTCCACAGATCCAGAGGATGGCGCTGGGGTCTGTGATGCTTGAATGGGCTTTATAAGATGAACAGGACATTAGTAAAGAACTTTCTGGCAATAGAGAGAATGTGGGCAAGAGTATGAAGCAGTCCGTGATTTGCCTGGATGGTTGAGGGACTGCAGCTTATGGGATTTTGTGCTAATGTCAGTTTGCAGTACCATGGAAAGAGCGCAGAAGAAAAGGAGGAAGAAAGAATATTTGTTTTCTCCCTGTCAGGAGGAAAGAGAAGAGATGCTGGTAGACAATTAAAGAGTTTTTTTTTCAACAATATCTGCCTTGTACCAGGTATATGGTCATTTGCCGCCCTTTGTCTTTAATCTGCCTGTGAGCTATTGAGCTGAGTCCTGCTGCTTGTTTCATCAAAACTTAGCATATGACCTGTACAGAATCACACAATGGCTGGTATAGGATTTGAACTTGAATTTGCCTGATTGTAAAGCCCGTTTGTTTCATTTCCATACCTTGCTACTGTTATGCCTCAAGGGTTTATAGTGGGGAGACTCATGAACTATGGATGCTTTGTTTCGTAGAAGCAGAACAAGTCAACACATGGAGGCGCCAGCATCAGTCTTGGCCCCAAGTCTTGGTAGTGCTCAGGGAGGAGAGGAGCTTCAGTGGAACTGTTTGAGGGATGACGTCTCCGTCAGTCTTTCGCTCCTGCTCTCCCTCAGCCCTTGACTTGACTTCACTATGTGAAACCAGTGCCTAATCATGACAAAAGAGGATGCTGGTACTTGTCACCCAGGCACTGAATCTTTATGGTCTTGTGACACGGTATTCTTAGTGTTAGGCAATAACATGACTCCTGGTTGTTAATAGTTGACCTCTTCTGTAACTTGACACAGAGACTGTGTCATGGTGCTGAGGATATTGTGTGCATCACGTATCCTTCATTTTTCTAACTGCACAGTAATGCATGTGTTCTGGCACCTCTTCCTCATCAGACCAAAGCGAGGAAGGCACGCAAAATCAGGGCAAAGGCAGCGTGGTGGAGGGCTAGTAGCACAGACCTTGAGTCGGATTGCCATCCCTGTCACTGACTGTGTCTGACTGTGCCTCAGCTTCCTCATCTATGGAATTGGAATAATGGTAATGGGACTATTTCAAAGGACTTATCAGGAAAGTTAACCTAAGAAAAATTACCTGGCACAGAGCAAGTGTCCTAAGTGTTTCAGCAGCTACAAGAGCACATTTTCACCAGGAACTATGTCTTACCTCCTACTATCTTATAACGGTTACTGTGATAGTTTAGGTTTTGGATAGTTCTGCAAATCTCCGTCCCTTCCTCCCTCCCTCCCTTCCTCCCTTCCTCCCTCCCTTCCCTCCCTCCCTCCTTCCCTCTGTCCCTCCCTCCCTCCCTCCTTCCCTCTCTCCCTCCCTCCCTCCTTCCTTCTTTCCTTTTCTCCCTCCTTCCCTCTCTCCTCCCTCCCTCCTCCCTCCCTCCTCCCTCCCTCCCTCCCTCCCTCCCTCCCTCCCTCCCTTCCTTCCTTCCTTCCTTCCTTCCTTCCTTCCTTCCTTCCTTCCTTCCTTCCTTCCTTCCTTCCTTCCTTCCTTCCTTCCTTCCTGCATATTCACAGCCTAGAAAGACTTCCAGATAATACCCTACTTTTGTACAGTACTTGAATGCCTTCCCTATTTTGATTTTATGGTGCACCCACCTGTGAAATGTGCTGAGTTGGGGAGTTACATGCCCATTTTTATGGCAGGTAAATGGAGAAACAAAGAGCTAAAGACTTTCTAAGATTTTGGTTTGTTTTAGGCCTTTTGATTAGTTGAACTGATTTGATTTGTTTTACTGTAACAAAATTGGAGAGACTGACAAGTTTTATGATTTTTTTTTAGCAAGGGAGGACTTTGAGAACTTTATGTTAATTGTATTACTATGCTAAGTTAAGGCTACAGTCATCTTATGACTTAAGACTGTAAACTTAAAGTGTGGTTAATAGAGGTAAAGATTTGCTGGAGGGTTCACTAATTTTCTAGATGACTGATAGTCTGTCCATTCCTCTGTTCATCATTTACCTCTTTGTTTAGTCACATAAAAATTGTGTATACAATGTATCAGCTATCATGCTGAGCCTTGATTATTCAAAGTTCTTATGGAATGGACTGTGGCTATTGAAGTTTAAAATGTGGCCAGTTTGAATGGAAATTAAAATTTGAATGGAAAGTAACATGCTCATCTAATTTTAAGTACTAAGAACAAAAAGTCATGTGAATATATTTGTAATGTCATATTATGTTTATTACTTTTTAAATGGTCATATTTTGAATGCATTGGTTTAAATAAAAGTATTATATAATTAATATCTCCTGTTGCAGCTCACGTTTTAAAACATAACTGCTGGAAAATGACAAGTGACCGTGTGTCTTGCTTTCTGTTGGGTGTTATGGTTCCTGAAGCTTATTCTATGGTGGAGAAATCGATGATAGCCAAATCCCCTCCTTGGACACCATCTCCCCTTCTCTGCACTTGCTCTGGTCTCTGTTTTCTCACTTCCTCTGTCTTCTTTTAGCTCATTTCTGTCCGGCCTAAACTCTTCTCACCTCCTGAGTCCTTCTGCTGCCAAATTCCTCTCCGCTCCTCATTGCTGTGACCAGGCCTCTGTGGTGTCCTCCCAGCTGGCATTTTCCCTTTCTTGATTTCCATTATTCTTCCTGGACTTCTCTGGCTTCTTCTTAAGGTTCCTTTGTTGGCTCTTCTTCCTGTTCCCATCCTGTAAGTGCCAATTATTGCACAACTCGATGTGTTCTCATGACTCCTAGGGAGTTATATTGAGTGCGGAACTCCTAAGCTCCAGACCCATATATGTAGGTGAAATTTGGATGCTCTATTGGAAATTTTAAAGCATCCTTAGACTCAACATGTCCTATAAACAGGCTGATAATAGCACCTCTCTATTTGGTCTACTTCATCCCAGCAAACTGGGTCTCTAACCTCTTCCTTCCTTCCCCTGTCCTGTCTATCTGGTCATCCTCAGGTGGTATCGAGTCAACTACTGGAACTTTTCCTCCTTATTCCTTTTCCATCTTCACTTCCCTGCTTTGTGCTATTTCAAAATCTCTCTGTTGTGATTTAAGTTTTCGCTCATCTCTGTTCCGTTTTCTGTTCTTCTACAGTGGTCTCTTCCCCCAATGCAAATACATTCATGGGTATCTATTTTTAAAACCATCCAGTGATTTTCTCATTTAGGGTATTCCTAACTTTATATGGACTAGAAGGCATAGTAATTTGGCCCCTTCCTCTTGGGGCCAAATCTCACTATTTTCTGGAATATCCTGTACTCCAGGGATATTCATAGATTCTCTCCAGCTTCCAGGGCTTAACCCATACTGTTCTCTTTATGAGAGAGAACAGTATAGCTATCACCTCCCCTATCTCCCCAACAGAATACCTATCACCTCCCCACCTTATCAGGGTGTATTTTAAGAATTTGCTCCAATATTTCCTGTGCCTGGATTATATTTCTGACCCCAATAGCTAAAGCTAGTCTCCTGATTTTAAGCTACTTATTAAGGTTTTTGTGTTTCCTTGAGGACTAGGGTTGTTTTTTAAATCTTATCTTCCAGTTCCAAACAAATATTGTTTAATAGTAAATACCAGAAAACTAAAGGTATAGAGAAGGCATTGTGGATTTGTGATGGGAATTCTAGCAAGGTGGGGATGGGAGAAGAGGAGAAATGGGATTTGAGTTCAACCTTTAAATATGATACACTAGGGAAGGAGAATGCAGAGGATTCTTGGTGGTTATCACCAGCCAGCTCTGTTCTATAGGCTACAAGGATCTAGAACAGGCCCTTCCGCTGATCAGTATCAGCGCTGTAGAAGTTGGCGACGCTGGAGTCCATCTGGGCTAGAGTCTGTTGTTTGCCTCTGAACCGGGTTATATAACTCCGCAGCGCCTTCTTCCCCCTGGACACAGCTGGCGGGACAGGCAGGCACCCCATCCATGCTTGTGAGCTGTCCTGGAGAAAAGGAATGCAGAGCAGTTGCTTGCGTTTCATCTTTGGAGCTGCCTTTCTGGATAGTAGAGAGGTGACCTCAGCAGCCAGAGACAGGAAGGAGCAAAATGAGTCATCTCAGGCCCTAATGAGGTGCAGGAGGGACCCTTCCTGGGAATCAGGGTCAGGTGAGGTCGTGCTGTGCCCGGGTGAATTTTGCCTCAGGGCTCCAGGCAGCACCAGAGCAGAGCCGAGCTAATTTTACCCATAGGAGCTGACTATGCTGAAGGGCAGGGTTTATGACATTGGCCTTATCATCCTGTGATGCCCAGAGAGCTCCCAAGGTACAGCCCCGTTATGTCTCGGCTGTTTTTCCTCCTCGAGTTTAATACATTTTTCCATTAGATGTGCATATCAGCAAGAACGATGCTGAGGTACAGAGAGTTTCACATTTGGTGGGGAGTCCATAGAGCTGACTTGGGATCCTGCCTTCAACCCCTTGCTTACTAGCCTTCTGACCTTGGAAAGTTACATAAACTCCAGGAGTTTCAATTTCCTCATTTTTAAAATAGGCCTGTACCTGTGTCCTGAGACTGCGCCTAGGTTCTTAAAGGTGGTGGCACATAGCAAGCAATCACTTACCTGCCAGTCGCCGTTTAGCTGCTTTATTCAAAGTGATTTTCTTCATCCTCCAAACAAGCCTATGAGAAACCAAGATACTGGTACAATTCCCGTTGCAACATCCTGAGGAAGTAAGGGCAGGAACAGACATTGCTGGAAACGTCCTCTCTGGGACCTGCAGGGCCGCCAGCTAGGTGTGTGGCCCGTGCCTTTGTGATATTGTAAGCAACTCTGGAAAACAAAGAGTTCAAGCCAAGAATTCTCAGGAAATAGACAGTAATTATGCTCAACCATGCTTCATTTGCTATGAATTCGATTTTAGAATGACCATAAACTAGTTTATGTAATTCTGATTAGCTTATGACACCTGCTACTTAGATCCCTGAGGTCTATTTGGCTCATGGTAATAAAATGAGAGTTTCTCTTTTTCACACAGAGTTCCATTTACACATATGGGAGAAAGTCTTAGATATAAGTCTTCCTTTGGCCGATCAAGGAATAATGAATGGTTGCTAAGATTTATTCTTTATAATTCTACATCTATCAAGTTTATGAGTGAAGAAGGCATTTCACACAACTTAAGTGAAAAGAGATTGATTTGGGGAAAAAGAGGCTGACCAGACTGTTTTCAGATGGACACTGAGATGAGGAAAATGGTTTCGGTATGCAAACTGTTCTCAGCATCTCTGTGGTTTGTGGTAGGACACCAGATTGTGACATTGCGTCACATTTGACAGGATTCCACACTATTCTTCCCAGTAGAAATAGCAGAAAGACTTAGCTTCACTTTTACCTTGTAAGTCTCACCCAAGTGCGTATTAGTGCTGTAATCCAGCTTACTGTCTTCAAGGTGGTAGGAGAAATATGGCTTTCAGCTGTGAGTTTCATGCAGAAGACACTTGGCACAATAAAAATAAATTTGGAGGCAGTTAACAGACTATTTATGAAACTCTTTTTCAAAATGCCCAGTGGTTATTATCCAGATATATTGTATATACCTAACAAATACTAATACTGTCTTGTAATTATTTATGTTAGCTCCTATAGTATTTATTAATACTATAGGATATATAATGTTAATATTTTTAATATCCCTTCAAAACAGTTCAGTTACCCAATTTTGTTCCTGAATTGCATCCTCCTTTATTGTGACAACAGCCGTTGATCAGTCATTTTTTGGTCAGTTAGGTCCCTCCTGGGAGTCAGGCCCTGGACAGTTGTCTCGTTTACATAATTTTTTTTCATCAGCATTTGTTAAACACTTACTTGGAGCCTAACACCAATTAGGCTCTGTGGCTAAGAACAAGTCATGGACTCTTCCATTGGGAGTCCTCACCAGAAAGGAAGTAAGTAAAATACATGTTCAGAACTGGGTGAGGAAGGAGAAATTCCAAGAAGAGAAAGGATTGCTATTGGACTGAGAAGCTGAGCTCTTTCATGTGAGGGTGATTTCAGATTGTCACTTGTGAGCAGTAACATCTCTTTCCTGGCATTTGTTAATGAGTGTTTTGTTATCTCACTGCTGAAGGACAGGCTGCATTGTTTTGGGGGGCAAAGACAAAGAAGCCAGATGTGTTAACACATGAGCAACAATGAAGTAGCTGCCATTCATTCTGGAGCAGCCTCACTCCTGTTGAAAGCTACAAGTTTGCTTTGAAGGGAAATATTTGCTCTTGTTCTTGGGGTGGTCAAAGTTGCAGATCAAGCGGAGAGACAAGGTGGACTGCGTTTAGTCTGATCCAGCGAAGAATGTGTGCTGAGTGTTACTAGGCGGCAGCTGATGGCAAGAACAGAAATGTGGACTCAAGTCTTTGAGGAACTGAAGATAGTAGATAAAGTATTTGGGCTTATTTTGTTGGCCCTAGACAGTTCTTTGAGGTATCTATTGGTGCAGAGAGGTAGAAATCCGATTCCTGGACATCAAGGAGGTATCAGTGATGCTTTGGGAATGAGTCCAGGATAAATTGTCATTGACAAGAGGTAGATTTAAGTTCATTCCAGTATTTTGCCCATTTTAAAGGGTCCCTTAGTCCGGGGGTTGCCCTGGCAGTCGGTGTTTTGACTTCCGGAGACTCCCGGGACAGGGACATGGCAGGCTGCTGCACCGTCCGTCTGGCGTCCTACAGAAGGTCTCGGCAGCAGGAGGAGTGGCCTCCTCTAAAGGGAGAAGCTAATGTCTTCTGAATCTTGATGGAAAGAGAGGTTCTTCCGCTGACCTCCCGCTGGTCCTGGAGGCCGTAGACATACAAGGCACACACTGTGCAGTCTGCATTAATGCTCTTGCATCTTGGGCTTATTAAAAATTGCCAATCATACTGCAAACTGCTGACATGCGCTGTGACCATGACTGCAGTTGTGCTGGGGGGAGCGGCTGGCTAGTCTGCATGGTGATGCTGCCACACGGCGTTCCCTGGACGGGCCTGTAGAGTCAAGGTGACTTTGGGGGCATTGGTCGGTCCCTCTTCTTCTTTCCTGATGAACCGTGGAGCCGGGAGGTAATGGACCTCATAGAAATGTAAGCGCTTGTCTGGTTAGTTTCTAAGATTTCATGGATGGAGTCTTTTGTAGGTAGGGGCGGGGTGGCAGAGGAGGTGTGGGGTGGCCTCAGAGCCCTAATGGGATGCTCAGAGAAGGCTCTGGATCTCATCGGCTTTGGTTGTGCAGTGAACTTGCGGGGCGTGTTTCCATTGCACTCAAACTTGACTGTGGATGGCCGAGGAGATTGCAGCCACTTGAGTTCTGGAGCACAAGCCTTGGAGCCCAAGCCATGCCATGTGCTTCCTGGCTCTGCTACTTGCAGGATCTTGGTTTACAAAATGTGTGTGAGCCTATCTGAGCTGTAGCATTCAACAACATGGGCTATTTGGAGAGTTTTGTGGACTGTGGAAAAACACGGAATATTTCTTTTTGTGTTGAGGATATTTTTGTGATGAGTCATTGGTGGGGCCATCTCTCGAGAAAGGGCACGCCCTGTCATGGAACGCTTCCCTCTCCGAAGAGCTTCACAGTGAAGAGTCTTTGTACTCAGTGGTAGCCCTAATCTGGAACGTGGCTACACCTTGGATTTTTGGGGAACTGGAATCTTCCCCAAATCCAGGGAAGCCAGGATTCATGGCACAATCTTGTGTGACGTGGCTGAAAATGTCACCCTGGAGGTCCTGAGTGCCGGCTAAGGGCAGCTAGGAATTAGTTTTAGAGCTCTAAAGCCCATCACAGAGAGGAGTCTGGAGTGGCTGCCTTTATTTCTATTTCTTCAGATGAACAGTGAGGCTCAGACGCCCGGCAGTTTCTAGGTCACTCAGCTGGCCATAGCGCAGCAGGGAGCTGGCGTGCCAAGTCTGACACTACTGCTTGTCCCATCAGTGGTTTTCTTAAACATCCTTCTTCCACCTATCTTGTTGGCACCAGAAGCCTGAATTGGTCCTGAATTTCAGTGATTCTGGAGGCAAACTGTAATATTTCCAAAGATGAGCTGTGGGGCAATTAGAACGCATGTTCTACTCCTCTCTGGAGCTCTTTACCACTGCTGTCATTTCGTGTGTTCAAGTTGAAAATATCCATGAGATTGAAGAAGAAAGTAAATGGTCTCCATCACTTTGTGGCCATCTTCTTTGCTCTGGAATAGCATAATCTCCTTTCCTATCTCTGGACTTAGATGCATTTACAGTCAGAATGAGCATAGCATAGTATGGATGATAAGATTCTGGTAAACAACTGCATATGAAATTACTTAATGCTCCTCAAGTTACCTAGCATTGTTTCCCATTTTTCAGATGAAAAGACTGAGGCTAAGATGTAAACACTAGTTTGAGAAAGCACAGGACTGAAATGCATTGGCATCAGAATCTCCAATTTGAAGAGCTTTTTTTTCCTAACAGTGCCGCATATTGCTCTTCTTGGTATAATTGAGGACCCATTTCTTAGGAAGTCGCAGACCACAGCAGCTACGGAAGGCACTTGCCTTGTATGCACACCTGAGTTTGATCCTTGGCACCTCATGTTCCCCAAGCCCTTCCTGAGCTCAGAGCCAGCAGTAATCCCTGAGCACAGCTGGGTGTAGCCCAAATGTTTCCCCCCCCCCCAAAAAGAAGAGCCATTCCAGGTCTTGGAGGTCACCTAGAGCAACCAGGTACTGTGAAGGGCTCAGAGGGCAGCTGGTTTGCAGACTATGCTCCCTTTGTCTCAGGAGACCCCAGGATTGACCTTGGGGGGTTGGGGTAGGTGCTTGAGTCATCCTAGGTGACAAGTGTTGATTAGGAGGGCCGGAGATCTCTGGAGCTGAGCAGCTCTACTGCTAGCTATTTTGCAAGCATCTTCAAAACCGTTATACAAAGGAAAACTCTGTTGTTAAACTCAAGGTGGGGGAAAGCTTGCAAACCTCAGTGCTGGCCCAATCTCTCCTCTTACCCAGACTGAGAGACGAAGTGACTTAGAAGTTGCCGCAGTTGTAAGAAGTCCAGAGGCTATTTCCTTTTTTCGAAGAAATGTGCGTTCTCATTGCCTCCCTCTGAGGCCTTCCAGCTTACATGATTGTAGGTTCAGGGTCATGCACGGTCGGTCTCAGTAAAAGAGTCTACATGCTGCCCCGCCCTGGGAACCTTGACCTGTGCCTTTCAGCATGACTGTGTCTCCCTTTTGGTCCTTGGAGACCTTGTAGAAATTCATTCCATTCCTGTGCATAAGAAAATGGGAGTTTGAGCTAGTATTATGTTACTGCCCTGGCTCAGCCTTCAAAGACATTGTCTAACTGAATCCATGGAGTTGTTGAGTGTTCACTGGGTGCACAGTGCTGACAATATAGGCAACATTGCTGACTCCAGGACCTAGTGGGGAGACAGCAGCGAGAGGAAATTTGTCAACTCGATTGGAGACAGTTATGTTCGCTACATATGGTTGCTATGAGGATGATTTCATCTCATTTGGGCAATGGGAAAGAGGAGAGTTAGAGATGAGAGAATACAGTCTAGACTTGTAAAAGGTTTAGTTTGTATTGTGAATTACTTAATCTTGGCTCCTTCCCCCTGCAACCTCTGAGACTTGCCCATTTTATGTTTTCTTTAAGCCTTCATTCCTCCTCTTGTAAGACTTGTGAGCCTGCCTAGCTCACGGGGTTGTGGACGAGATAATGCATGCAGCCTGCTTAGTACAATGATTTGTGCAATGTCAACAGTCATTAAATTATTTGGCAACAAGGAGACAAAATAATGGCCAAAGAGCCAATGGCAATAGCGAATAGTTCCCTCCAAAGTGAAAAACAAAGCCACCGCCCCCATCCCCAAATACCTAACAACAAGAGACAAAAACAAAACTCAAAACCAAGACAATACAAAACAAACAAAAAAAGAGCAGAAAAACACCCCAAAGCCTATTTAAAAAAATGATCTGCAGTGTGATCAATTTTGTTTCTAAAAAGTCTTGGCTTTTTGAAATAGAATCCAATCACCTTATATGGAACAATTCCTTGGCTCCAGCTGAACTTTCCTAAGTTCCCTGTTTCATCCCATCCATCAGACCACATCTCCCGTTACTCATGACCTCCACATCCTCTGTTACTTGGACACTCTTCCCCATTTCCTGGGGACACAGACTTCCTTTTTACCTAGAATGTCCTTTGTTCCCTCAGTTTTTCCTTTTCCCACCCTAGTCTCTTTTAATATCCTGCCCCAGAGTCCATTATTTCTCTTCACGGCAACACTGCTGAGGTCATGACTCTTGGAATTGGCCACATTTTGTCCTTGCTTGCAGTCAACCTCACACTTTTACTCAGCTTTTGAGCATCTGGAGTTAAGTCTTCATCGTTCTTAGCTGTGGCATCGCTGGGAATTCAGGTGCATTCTCATAGTAGGTGTTTGTCCATCTGTGCAACAAATTGAACCCTTGATGTCTTTCCTTTTCCTTTTTATTTTTAGGGTTGCCTAAGCAACCTAGTGAGCTCATAGGCTGGCCATTCATTCAGTGGCAGATCCTTTCCCACCCTGGCTCCCAACATGTGAGCCATTATTTATCATGACAGAGACATGAAGGACAGTTCAATAGGTACATGAAGAGCAAAGGTTGGGATATTTCACATAGCAGACAGCAGGAACCTTTAATATATAAAGTTGTCACGAGTTTTTATTCTATGCTTCCCATGTTGTCCCCACATTTAAAAGACCCTAAACTGTTTCCTGAATGCCTTTTTGATGGCCCTGGTATCTCTTCTATTCTATCCTGAGTACAGTTTGACTTGCCCAGATTCTAAAAAAAACCTAAACTGTTTTGCCCAGGGGACTGTTTCAACCATGGGAACCCCATTGTTAGGGGATGATTTCCCACAATTTGACATTTATCCAATATTAGGCAGAGAAACAGGCAATAAAAAGGCAAACTAGAAAAGAATCATCACTGAGTTGTTCAGGCATCAGCCTTGGGAATGGATTTGAAGAAGATTTCACCCTTCAATAAACGATCTCTCTAACCTGAATATTTGCAGGCATTGAAGAGGAACTGACAACTGGTGTGTTGGGAGAAGCCTGAAGAAAGCCAGATCACACCTGCGATCTCAGAGCTGCCTGGACACACTCTGGTGACCAACAGCAGCACCTCTGGTACGTAACTGAGCGTCCTTTGCTAGCCTGGATGCCTTTGTGAGCTTGGCTGGCCAGGAGGTTTAATGGATCGGAGAGTTCTATCTTTTGGTATCTTTGACTTGAAATATCCTGTGCCCTTGATTAATTCATGCATGGGAGCTTCCTTAGTGCTTAGTCTCTGGTAAATAGCTCCTTACTGTACATTTATTTCCCTATGGGCTTATTGAAAGAGAGACTGGAGCCTGTGTTTCTAACAACTTCTCTAAGGAAAACAAATCAGGCCACGTTTCCCGGAATGGAGAATCTCAGGGGCTCTTCCAAACATCCCTCTCTATTACCTCCTCTTGGTCTGGCATTTGCTGATAGCTAAGGAGGCAAAATTTGTCTCAAGGAGTCCTGTAGTCTCAAGGGGGCTGGAGATTGAAAACCTGACAGTTGCTACTAAGCTTCAGCTGCAGGAGTGTGTAGCAGAGGGACACAAACACTGGAACTTCACCTCATCTTCCTTTAATTCCCAGAGCCCTGATGTTTCTTGGCCTAGAAAATGACCTCACCACTTTTGTATTTGTAATGGAATGCACAGTCATTTACAAGTAATCACACAATAATCCCTTACACTTTTATAACGCCTTCTCATTTTCCAGAGGGTTTTGATTTGCATTATCTCATTCTGTCCTTGTAACTGCGCTGAGAGGTGGGGAGAGGGATCACTTTAATTTTTAATTTTCAGGTGTAGAAATGGAGTTTTGGAAACTTAAATGATTGGCCAGAGGTGCAACATTTTGTAGGAGGCCGACTTGAATCTGCAGTCTCAAATAGTCTGGCTCTTAAACCGATCTCCCCATCCCTCCCAGTCTTTGCTATCAGTATATTGGCGTCGTCTTGGGAATAAAATCTCTCTGAACTTCAGTGTTCTCATCACTGCACTGGGTGTGATACAGCAGGGAGTTTCCTTCGTGGTTCCATGTCTCTTTCAGGGAAGGCATTTGCTAAGTGGCAAAGATAGGTATGTAACATCATGATCGCATGTGTCTTGCATTCAAATAATATATATCAGAAAAGGAATGTGTCAGTGTGTCAGTAAAGAATGTTTTCTCTCCTTTCTCTGAAGCACAGTGGGCTGAAGGATGGTGCTCGTCACATGCTTCCAGACTTAGGATCGATCAGCCAGTTGACCTTGCTGTCCTGCCTACAGGCTATTTGGTGACAAAGGCACTTGTTCTGCCAAGACCCCTTTTCCCTGCAGAACTCTCTGTCTATGTTTCTTAGAATTGCCTGTGTGCATTCTGGAAGCAGGTTTGCATCTGGGAGCACCAGCGAGTAGAAGTGGGATGCTGAGAACGGATCTGTATCCTAAAGCTTCGGCATAATGATGTCAGTGAACGGGAGTGTGGCCTGGGTGGCGAGCAGAAGTGATGCAGACCGGTTTGTAAGGCTGCTCTTCTCTTATTTCTCATCGACTAGGATCTAATCATCTGTATTTTCCGAATCCAAAAGGCCACTCAGGCACACATGCAGAACAGGTTGCTTTGCTGTGACACTTACCAGAAAAATCCTAAAAAGGATGAATTTCAAATCGGACCAAATGCATTAAGAGTCAGCAGTGTAATGTGGTTCAGAAATTGCTAACGTGACTGGGGGTAAGATCCTGGAAAGCTGCTTTTCTAGATCCACAGTCATCTACCCAAATTCCAAAGCAGTGAGACTAACTTTCAGTTGTCCGTAGCATTCTAAGAGGCAGACTGAGGAGATGAGGGAGCTGGATTTTATTTCCCTGGAAGAAAAACTTTCTCTTGCAGCTCAGGAGAAAATGACTGCCACCTCCGTGAGGATGACCTTAGGAATACTGAAGGGGTAGGAGGTGGCCCTTGGGCTCCATAGTCTTCTTTGAGGGAAAGCTTATACCATATCTGGAAATGCTTATGAGCGATTTATTCCTCTGTGCTCAGGCAAGACTAGTGGTGGCACTTGAGGAACATACACAGTGTCAGGGATTGAATTTGGACCAGCCGCACTGAAGGCCGGTACTATCTCTGGCCTGATAGAATAACGCTTCTGGTTCCTTTTCCCATTTGTGATTCTGGAGCCAGTGGTTCCCACTAATCAAGAGGAAGTGAGGTACATGTGCGTGAAGGAGAAAAGGTAATTTCTTGGAACAAAGTCAATCAGACTGGCACCTTTGACCTCCATTTGGGCAGGCTTAAGTGTGCTAATAGGCTGGCCATGTATTCAGGACAAAGTTGCCCCCCCACCCTGAGCTATTTTTTTAAATTGACAGAGACATTAGTTAGCAATCAAAATTCAATTGGTGCATTAAAGTATCTTTTAGTTAGCACATAAAAATTCAATGGACACTTTAGGAACAAAGACTGGGTTATTTCATATAACCAATCAGCAGGCACTTTTACTGTATAGAATAAAGTCAGGGCAATTTTCTGTGCTGTTTTATCCCAGATACCCTCGGTATCTAAAAATCCCTTAATTTTTTAAAAAGTTATCCTTTGTGGGGATAGCCCAGCAGGTAGGGCATTTGCCTTGCACGTAGCCAGCCCATGCCAGCCCGGGATCGATTCCTGGCTTCCCATATGGTCCCCCTAGCACCACCAGGAATAATTCCTGAGTGCAGAGCCAGGAGAAACCCCTGAGCATTGCCTTGGTGTAACCTACAAAGCAAAAAAAAAAATTATCCTTTGTTTGGCTGCCCTCATTATTCTCTAGTATCTAAACTGTTTTATCCAGGGAACTACCTCAGCCATAGGACCGTTTTTATTTTCTTTTTTGGGTCACACCTGGCAATACTCAGGAGTTCCTCCTCCTCCCTCCTCCTCCTCCTCCTCCTCCTCCTCCTCCTCCCTCCTCCTCCTCCCTCCTCCTCCTCCTCCCCTCCTCCCTCCTCCCCCTCCCCCTCCTCCTCCTCCCTCCCTCCCTCCTCCTTCTTTTTATTCCTTTTTTGGTCAAACCTGGAAATGCTCAGGGGTTACTTTTGGCTCTGTATTCAGGAATTACTCCTGGTGGTGCTCAGGGGAACATAAATGGTGCTCAGGAACCCAAGTCAGCCTCGTTCAGGGCAAACACCTTTCCCCACTGTATCACACTTGGCCCAACTGTACTTTCTTGCTCCATTTATCCATATTTGGACATTTGCGTTGTTGGATGTTTGGGTTGTTTCCATATCTTGGCTATTGTTCTAAACCAAGCAGTGATCATTGGTTATGCACATACCTGTTTGAGATAATGTTTTTGTGTTTGGAGCTACATGCTGAAGTGATGTCTCTGTAGACCATTGGCTTTCAACCTTTCTGTACCTGTGGACCTGCACTGGTTTGTGGACCAGTGTTTGAAGAATGTTGTTCTATCATACCTGATAATCTTGGCATCTCACCCGGTCTGTGGATGAAGGAATAGCAGTTTTAAGAGAAGACTGATGTATCTAAAACCTCATAGACAGATAAAGACTGGGCCTTTGTCACTCCCTGCCCAGTGCTGTATATTGCTAGAAACTTCCTTGGGGATGAGGACAGAGAGCCTCATGTGGCCAGCTTAAAGCCAGGAAATGGTTGACAATTCTGAAGAAAATGTCTCATCTTGATCTACAGCCAGCTTTTAGCATCCATATTAGAATAGATCACACCACTCAATAGAATGTCTGGGAAGCTGAGACATGGATTCTCTTTTTGAGAACGAATGTCTTCTTCAGACCTTCAATCCTCACCATCAGCTCTCTCTCCTTTCAGGCATTCTGCAGTCCCTTTAGGCCAAATTCATTCCTAACTGACCTCACAAGTGAGTTATTTCACAATTTTTTGACTTCAATTGAACCCATTTATATAAATGAAGGGGCAGAGGAGTCTTATTATTCCTGTTGTCCAGTTTTCATTCGTGCGGGCTCTGAGTTTGATTCCCAACACGGCAAAGCAAAACTCAATTAATTAGGGCGTTTAACTCCCACCCAGACTGATGCTTTTCTGAAAGAAATGGATCATGTATCTATGGAATATGTAATTAGAATCACTGTCTCGAAGCGGGCACCAGTAACATCTCCATATGACCTGTCTCATGCAAGTAGAGCCCAAGGGCACCTGCTTGCTCCAGGAACATGAAGAGCCTCAAACCATTCCATCAGGTCATGGGAATGAGGTCTATAATTGTTACTGGTATCTGGCATATCAAATACGACATGGGTAGCTTGCCAGGCTCTGCAGTGTGGGTAGCATATTCTTGTAGTCATCTCAAAATCCAGCATTTATTGATGAACGGGCTGTGATAGGCTGGTCTGCTGGGTGGAGTTCTGACGAGGGGAAGTACGGATGTGGAAAATGGAGGTCCTCTTGGAGTGGGAGGTTGTCTGGCTTGTTGTGAGGCTCTGCTGGGGTGGCGGGCTAGGGCTAGAACCTGACATCCCTCCCGGGCACCTCATGAGCGGCTGGGCACAGTGAGAGCCAGTAGCAGCTCTGCCCTATGTCTCTCAAAGAGCAGAGAGAGAAATGCTCTAATTCCCACTTATCACCAACTGCCGACCTCTGCGCTGCTGCTTGGGTTCTGCGGGAGGAAACAAAAAACCCAGGGCCCAAAGCAACACAACAGGAGAACTGATCCAAACAAATGAACTCTAGGGGAGGGGTGCATGTTCAGAGGATGGTGAGGGGTCCTGGGAAGATGGAGGGGTCACACTGGGGAGTACGCACATTTAAGGCCTTGGAGAAGATGTAATTAGAATATGGGGAAAATAATGTATTTGTGTTTATCTTTCCTGTTGTCTGTTCTTTGACAAGTTTGCACCCAAACTGAGAAGTCAGTTCTCAGGAGGGATAAGCCTGAAAACTCAGTGATTGGGGTCTGAGGGTAAAGATTGTTTTGGGGGCTCACCTGCCACCCACAGAATAGCAGACTGTGTTAGGCGCCTCCCCATGTCACACCTACCCTATAAACTGCACCGTGTTGTCAGGATAGATCGGTTTCATAAATGTTGCCGTTAAGCTGCCGCTGCTACTCTGGTGGGCAGAAAAACCTCACAAATTGCTCACTTCTTGGATTTGGCAGGGAATCTTTCTCTTCTAACAGGACAGGCTATGGAACGCTTGAGGCGCCACTTCTTTGGAGGCTAATCATTTACTCCAGTAAGGAATTCTCTTTAAAGTGGTGCATGTTCTTCGAGTGCCAGAGCAGAGAAGGGTGCTTTCACTGACATCCTACAGCCTGCTTCTCCTTATTTGGAAATGTTTACCCACCACACTGATCTATTGGAAGAGAAGGAGGTGACTCAGGGTTTAGGAGAAGCAGGATTTGAATTCTTGTTTCCAGAAACCAAATCCCCCACCCCCGCCCTCACTCTTCTCCTTCCATTCCTTTGCCCCTCTTTCCGAAGGGGCGGAGAGTATCTCTGCTGTTCCCCACGGGGCCTCAGACCACCTCCTTGCAGTGGGACGGGTATGTGAGAAGGTTGCGGGCCAGTGGAAGGTTGGCCGCCTGCGGGGCCTGACGTTGGTGAGTACATCATTATTGCTGGAGCCGAATGGCATTTCTGCTTGTAGCTCCTGGGCCTTAGTGCTGAGGGAAAGCTCTTTTGCAGGGGGTTTGGGATGGGGACTGATTGCTGGGGTCTTTCCTCTACTTACATTTAAGACTAAGCTGGGCACGGGCACAGCCTCTTTGCCTAGGGATACATCTCTCAGTGGCTTTTACCTGTGGACTTTCAAAGAGAACTTCTATTGGCATGTTAAAAGAAATAGATGTTTCCTCCCACTGAGGCCTGTTTCGAGATGGGGCTGTGATTGCTTGGGCTCATTCAACCAACAAGTTGTTTGTGGCCACTTACAGAGGGAGGGCTTTAGCTTGAGGAAGAGTTATGATTGGACTGCAGCATGTTGCATTTGCCTGCCATGCGGTGTCTGATCTAATTTTGCTCTGATTCGGCATCTGACACCGAATTTGCTGGGTGTTGTGTAGTCTTGATAGACCTTGTGTAAATTGAAGGTCAGGCGTAGAAGGAGTCTCATGGACTGCCCCCTCCACCTGTCTCATTTACAGCCTGAGAACGGCAGTGGAGGTGCCGGGAGTGCAGCTGACGCACTGTGTAGGTGTGTAGTTCAGTAGGTGGGATTTGAACCTTCATCATTTCACTCATAAAACATTTCTCCTCCTGCAGCTGAAGTGATAGTACAGTGGCTGGGGCAATTGTCTTACACATGGCCAACCCAGGTTTGAACCCTGGCACTCCCTATGACCAAGCACTGCCAGGATTAATTTCTTGGTGCAAGAATAACCCCAGAGCATCTCTGAGGTGTGACCCAAAACAACAACAAGAACAAAAAAATTTATTCCCCCTTCCTCCAGATTTACCACACTTTCTCAGGCCAAGGCAGAGAAGATGCTTGTTTAACAGAGGAGAAAATTTGGACTCAGAGACACTCATGTAACCCACACTTCTTAAGCGGTGAGGAGCTAGAGCCAAACTCTGCAGTGTAGAACCTCCCCTCTCACTTTCTGGCAACTCAGATGCCGGAGTTATTGTTTTACATTTTTCAGGTTTTCTTTTTCCTTTTTTTGGTTTTAACTTTTGGTCATATCTGTGAGTTTTGAATGTGAACTGCTCCCTTCTGATCTGATTTGCTCTCTGTATCTTTCCTGAAACGTCATGAAAGCTTTTGCTCAAATGGAAAGAAATGTACCAATACAGGAATTTTATCTCAGTATCATCCTGTGAACATGTTGCATGAATATTATGAACACACACACACACACACACACACACTTACACATGTGTGCACACGCAGGGTCACACATTTCTTTAGCCATAAATAATGGGACAACATCCTCTCACAGAGGGCAGTGGAACCTCACCGTACTGCAGTCCAGTAGGCCATCCCCTATCCTAGAGTAATCCCTGAGACCCTTTCAGTTTCTCATCAACTCAGTGCTCTTTCTTCACTGTGGACATGAAGGTGGGCATGTGTTTGCAGGAGCACTGTGATATTAAGGACATTAGGCAGCAGATTTTAAAAGAGCAGCAAACAGGCGCTCAGTCCTCTCTTCTGGCCCTTGTCGGGGCAGGCTGGGGCCTGGGGACCCTGATTTGTAAACTGCCCTGAAGCTGACGGGAACAGGAGCTTGCCCAGGTGCCCAAGGATGTGCCCAAGGATGTCCCTCTTCTGTGTCCTTGCTTCTCGGGAGGAGGCCAGAGGCTGCCTTTGACTGAAGACATGGTTGCTGATCGGCAGGGTAGGGGTAGGCACTGAGGGGTGGGCAGCAATGCCCCCTGCCTTGTTATGGCTGCTAGTAAAGGGGGACCACCTGAGCTGACTGCTTCCTGCCTACCAAGCCTGGGGATGCACTCTTTTATATTTGCTTTACTTGGGGCCACACCCAGCAATGTTCAGGGGTTACTCTTGGCTCTGCACTCAGGAATTTCTCCCTGCGGTGCTTGGGGAACGATATGGGATGCTAGGGATTGAAGCCAGGTTAGCTGTGTGCAAGGCAAATGGGTACCCGCTGGACTGTCACACTGACCCCTGGACTGCATTTTTTTTTTAATTTTTTTTTCTTTTTGGGTCACACCTGGTGATGCTCAGGGGATATTCCTGGCTCTGCACTCAGGAATTAATCCTGGTGGTGCTCACTTGCAAGGCAAGCGAACTGAACCGGGATCGAACCTAGCTACTTGCAAGGCAAACACCCTACCCCTGTGCTATCGCCTCCAGATCCTGGGCTGCCTTCTTGACCAGAATCATTTAGTCTCCACTGTTGCTACTGATGAATGGGTATTGAGTTTTAATTACTTATTTTGATATTCCAAAAACCAGTAACAATTATAGACCTCATTCCCATGAACTGAAGGAATGGTTTGAGGCTCTTCATGTTCCTGGAGCAAGCAGTTGCCCTTGGGCTACACTAGCATGTGACAGGATGTATGGAGACGTTACTGGTGCCCGTTTGAGCAAACCAATAAAAACCGGAAGACAAGTGATACAAGTGAAGTGATTTATAACGAAATCTTCACTATCTTTTAAAAATTAATTTTTTTTTTGCCGCCAAAATATGCTTAGAAGAGGCAAAGTGCCTGCCATAGAGACAGGCTGAGGAGGGGGAGGGAATCAGGGGACATTGGTGGTGGGAAATGGGCACTGGTGGCGGGATGGGTGCTGGAACACTGTATGACTGAAACCCAAATATGAGCATCTTTCTAACTGTATATCTCATGGTGGTATAATAAAAAAAATTAAAAAAAAACAAACAAAGAGAACAGCGCTCAGGAGATCCTGGGGCTCCTAGGGAAAGCTGGGTGGTTGCATAAGATGCTTGGATCCAGCCCAGGGCCTAGTATAGGTATTTGCTGTCTTAACCATTTGTTTGGTGGTTTGGGGGCATTATCCCCACACCATAGTTAGGGTACTAACAACGCTCTTGCCATAAATACTCAGACAGCGGACGCTAGTGCTTCAGGGCACCTACCTGGTCCTGAGGTGTTTCTGGTCCCCTTGATTGTGCTCAAGAGGTCTCCAAAGCTATACCTGGTGATGCTTGGGGAACATGGGGTGTTGGCGATAGAACTGGGGCATTTGCATTCAAAGCCTGTGCACCTGATCCCCGTGCTATTGACTTAACTCAATTTTAACCGATTCTAAAAGTTGAGCTCAGTATTGCTAGGTATAGTCCATTTTGCACCTGATAGTCAGAGCTATCTTCTTTTTAGAAAATGGAAACTGCACTGACTTCAGCCCATTCCTGCCTTCCCCCAGTCTCTGCCAGCCACCATTCTCCTTCACTTTGTGCCTTGTGAACTCCACTGTCATCTAAGTGGAAGCACAGTATTGCCTTTTGGCGACTTGTTTGTGACTATCCATGTTGTAGCAGCTGTCTATGTTTTCTTTCTTTCCTTCTTTTTGAGTCATTGTACATTGTGTCCTTGTATGTTCTCCACATCTTGTTTATCCAATTTCTTGCTGTTTTCCCTCCATGTTGTAGAACAAGAACATGAAGCTCTGTGAGACTTATTTGTCCAGTTTCATATAGTCAGCATTGGAGCTGGGATTTGAATGCAGGTATTGTGACTTCAGGACCAGGGGAACAGGAGTCTGCCAACAGGTACTGGTTTTGAGATGGCAAGAGCCAGCCCACATCTCCAATGGATAGTGATACCTCTTCAAACATTACTGTGGCTTGTCAGCAACCAATGGTTCCCAGGAAGGAATCTACACTGGTTTTCTTTCTTTATTTAATAATAACTTCAGGGATGCTGGGACCAAATTGGTACCTTCTAGGAAATGGCATAAACCTTGTTACCCTGATGCTTGTCATCATCTTTTACTTTCCATCACATCCTTCCATTTTTCTACACTTATAGAATAATGAATTGGGACCAGAAAGGGGTAGGTGGCCCAATTTGCTTCTTGGCAGGGAAAATGCTCCCAGCATGCCCCTCACCCTTCAGCACATCGGCGATGACCCAGGTGATCCCCACACAAAGGACTCTTGCATCCTTCATCCTGAGTCTCTCGCACTGACCTGCTGGCTCAGCTGTCAGACAGTCCCTGGGAGTGGACCCTGACTTCTGCCTGGGAAATGCCCTGACAAAAAAAGAGTTAGGATATTTGCATTTTATCAGAAACACCTTAAAATCTTTCCAGAAACTAGCCAGACCATATTATTAGTGATACCAGCTCTGATGATGATGATTGATGATGATGATGTCTAATGACCATCTGGTCTGTGGATCAGTGGAGTAAGACTGAAGGGCTTTCACTAAGGTGCTCAGGCATGCTCCATTCGGAGACTTAAAATCCCACCAGGAAGATGGACTCATTGATGACAGCGAGCTTCACATGACACTCCACCTACACTATGTCCTCCAGATGCCTTAGCACGCCACCAATGTGCTATGGCAGCACACTCTTATTCCCATCTGTCTGGGAAAAATAAGACTTGGAGAAGTGAGAAACATGTCTGAACTCTACGGACTCCTGGCTATAGGCATGAGTGATCCATGTCTGGTTGCAGAGCCCAGAAAAGTGGCCAGTAAGTGGGTTTTCCCCTTGTAAGATGCCTCTGTAAGCTGCCTCTCCTAGGGGGTATTCATTCCTCAGTGTTATTAAACCTTCATTGAACTCCCAGTCTGCCTTATACAGTTGTATGCATCAGTGAGTTTGGAGGGAAGAAAAAGATGCTTGAAACAATGATTGTCTGGGAGCTTATATTCTGGCAGGAATGTGTAGGAGGAGGCAGATAATGCATAAACAGTAAATAGGAGAGATGATAGGCAAGTCTTTAGAGGATTCGCTTAGGGATGATGTGCCGCTGTGAGTGGATGGAGGGTGAGCTCCAGGAGGTGATGTTTAATCGTGCTCTGAATGCCACAGGTGCATTTGGAAAGTCAGATGGATGAGCTTTGCACATAGAAAGAGTCAATGAAAAGACTCCAGACTGGCATCGAGGTTTGTTTGTTTGAGCAGTAGAGGTTTTTTGGGGGTGTGTGTGGGGGGGAGATGATAGATAGATAGATAGGTAGATAGATAGATAGATAGATAGAGAGATAGATAGATAGAGAGAGAGAGAGAGAGAGAGAGAGAGAGAGAGAGAGAGAGAGAGAGTCAAGGCATGAGTTAGTGGCAGTGAGTTACCCGAGCGGCTTCACCCTGGAGTTTTGCTGTGTGAGAAGCATCTGAGTTGCATTTTTCAAACATCATTCTGGCTGCTAAGGGAGTAGAAGCATGTGGACTGTAAAGGTTGGGTAAACCTAGAAGCAAGGCCATGAAGAGAGTCTTGGAACCATCCAGGTGGACTTTATTTGGGTAGAAGAGGTGGGACTGAGAAGAGCAGACACTTTCAAAGCTGCCGTGTGTTTGTGTGTGTCTGTGGTGGGGGAGAGTAACTAGGATCACAGTGAAATTTTCTTCAGAGAAGTAGCAAGCTCGGGGCAGGGGAATCTGGAGCTCACAATATGTACGGGAGCAGGTACACAGATGAGCAGAAGGTCTTCACTGAAGAATGTGTGTGCCCCCCACTTTGGTTTCTGTGAGCTGCTAGGCAGAGAACCAAGGGCAGTGGTTTCCCTGTCTCTGACTTCCTGGCTGAGAGCTGCTGGAACGCCCCAAAATAAGTCCTACAGAACACGTCGCTTCCTTTGCTCTCCCTGGGTATTTTTATAAAGCATTCTTTCCCACCAAGAATATGCAACATTCAAAGTGATGTTGACTTTATGGGTCATATTTAACATATTGTTTTCCCTTGATGGGCCATCTGTTTGGCAGAGATGTGTGGGGAGGACATTTAGCCACCCTGTAAATGGGCTTGTAAGGCTCAGCGGGAACTCAGACGAGCTTGAGCTGAAGATCCTATCCCAAGGGACTTCCTAGCCTTCCCTTTTCATTTATTCTTGAATTCATACTTACTGCCCCTTTCTAGCTCCCTGTAATTTCCTTTAAGATGTTAGAAGTTTTTTTTTGTAAATGCTCCAGTTACCTATGAAAGGGGATTTTTGGGGGAGGTCATACCAGGCAGTGCTCAGGGGCTGTTCCTGGCTCTTTGTTCAGGGGATTACAACTGCTGGTGCTGGTGGTGATTTTACTGGGATCATCTGCATGCAAGACAAGTACTTTAATCCGTGTATTATCTCTCTGGCTCTAAATTCACCGATTTTTCAGTAGAGAGGTCAGTCACATAAAGTTAGGAGATTTATTCAAGCTCGGATTCCAAAATTCCAGACATTTGTGCTCTGAATACCAGGCCAAAGGGGCCTTGCCTGTGAGCTCATACCCTGAGTGTCCCATGGTTGATTTTCTACTACTGATTTTCAGCCACTGTCTGGAAAAGTTTAGAGACTCAATCATCACAAATTCAATCTTGATGCTTCTTCATGCAATCCTCTACAAATAGTAGCCTACACTTACCATTTTTTTAAAAATAAATCTTTAATATCGTCTCTTAAAAACCGTGTTTTGTTTTTGCTCATTCAGATTCCTTTTAAAATGTCTCTCATATCACCCATTCGTTCAGTCAACAAACATTTATTGAGATTTTACTGTATGCCAGGCATTGTGCTAGGTGCTGGGGATTGCTTCAAAGATAATTTGGAGGCGTATGGAAGGGGAGTGGATAATTACAGCACAGTGAGATAAGTGCTATAATAGAGGGATGTATAAAGAGCTAGAAATAGCACTATGAATAACATCTCCGAACAAATTGCCTTCCTTTTTCCTTTTTGGATTATTCCCTTATGTATATTGCCCAAAGTGGGATTACTGGGTCATTTAAAAGATGAAAACAATTTGGCACAAAAAGATGTAATGACTTGTCTAGGGAATACAGCTCAATTTTCAACCTGGGGGAAAATTGTTGAAAACTCCAGATTTAGACACTTCACCAGGAGGATTGGGTGATTTTTAATACTGTCCCTCTCACCATGGTAAGTTTCAGGGAAACACCTATTCGAAACATGCCAGTCTGCATGTAGAAACACATATCCTTCTATTTAATCTCACAAATTAGTTGTTAATTCTCACAAGAACCTAGCTATATAAAGTAGGGTTGTTTCCTTTTACAAATGAGAAAATAGTGACTCTGTGAAAAAGAAACTCTTGTTCAAAATCCCACAGTTAATTATCAGAAACCCAAGGAGCAAGTCCAGGGTTTTTTGACTCTAACACTCCCTTCATCGTTTCCATTTTCTTTTTACCCACTGGAGATACTTATGCTCTGACAAGGGCCTGTATTTGATGAGCCACAGGTAATCTTTCCATGAAGTTCAGGATCTATGAAATAGGTACAGAAACCCTGAGCCCTAATGTCATAGTCCAGTTCAATGACCAGAAAATCACTTAAGACCCACCCTGGCTTACATCTTGAAAGGTTAATGCTTGGTTCTAACCCTGGAGCACAGAAACCCAATTTGCAGGAGGCATGCCGTTAACAATGGTTTAGAAATACAGCTTTGGTGGTAGTCTTGCCTTTGGTTAAAGTCCCTGTCCCTGACACCCAGGGCTTATTATCAATAGAAAGAAATATGTCTCCACTGTATGCTTTCTTGATGCTCCAGAACACTCATCCCTAAGTCAGTCATATTCTCTATCATTCCCTGAATTTACCATTAGTTTCTTCCCCTTCAAGCCTTAGCACATGCTTTCTTAGCCTCAGATGTTATATCCCATCTCCTTCAATATAACTCCTGCTCCTCCTTATCTCTACAGATATGTAACATCTGTGTAGATGGCATATTCAGAATTAGGTAGGTGTTAATGATCTACTTTCTGCTATCCACATTTCTCTATAGAAGCAGTGTGTATATTTTCTCTGCTAACTCACACCACAATGGGCTGTGTGGTAATAGAACAGAGCTTTATGGTGCTTATTTTCATGGAATCTGGATTTGAATTCTAGCTGGGACAATTTCTAGCTTTGTGACAATCTCTGGTAAGCCACAGGGTTGTTAGGAAGATTTGTATGTTATCTGTGTTTCCTCTGTTGATTTTGTTGTCTTCTAATTTAGTTTTGTCTCTTTTCTCCTTCTGGACCAGGAAAGAAATTACATGTAGCCAGTTCCTTTGACACGTGGGGCCTGCTACAAGGGCTCTTTCAAGGAACAGGATTGCATATCACCTGCTGGTGATATCAGAACAGGTTCATTACTGGTGACAGACCTTAGCCACATGGTGTCAACTCTGCTTAGAAACTCTGTGGTATGGGATTTTCGGTACATATAATTCTTGTTGGAATGATTATGAACCCATTTTTTGAGTGACAGGAAAAAGGTGAAATCCTTTTTCTCAGCTTGGGTTCATGGAGACATCAGGTTGGGTAGTGCTGGGATTTGATCAAAGACAGAATGTGGAAATCTCGCTTGATTATGATACTTGATTTCTCACCCTGAGTCTTCCAGGGGTGAGAGTTCCTTACCTAGAGGAAAGGGTCAATGGAGGAACGAATGTGGGGCTCTCAGAATTCTCAGAGCCGTCTCCTCCTCTGACTCCTCTGTCAGTGAGGCCACGGAGAAGTGATGCCTTCATGGAAAGTACTCCTGTACTTTCCGTCATCTTTACATACAGTCATCATTACATATAGCCAGTCATCTTTGCTTTTCATGGCAGCTGGCCATGTAAGGCGACTCTGTTTTTAAAGGCATCACACCACCATTTACTTTCTCTTGCATCGTTTCTTAAAATGCAGCGTCCATGCGTTGTGAGCTCTGCCTGTTTTCAGTCTGGCTACCAGGTCGTCCATGTCTGGCCGCAGCATTCCTTTCCAGCCTCACGTCCCACCACATCCCCTTTTTCTTCTGCCACTTGCCTCTCCAGATTAGTCACTTTGCCCAAGAAAGCTTTGAGCTCATCGTCCTCAAGACCTTAGCACATTGTGTTCTCTGGACTGACTTTCCTCCTGCTCATACATGGAAATCTTCTTGGGTGTCCAAGCCCTGTTCAAAAGTTATCATTTGTAGAGCTCTCCCTCACAAAGAGGTTGCATGTACTTTTGTGCTTCACATCATTTTTGCTGAGAGCAGTGTGTACTAGAGCGTGTCTCCACTGAATCGATGAGCATGTGTGAGCTCAGGTCATGTCTAATTTGGTATGTACTTCTGCTGGGTCCGTCCTCCATGACTTCTCAAGACTGAAGGTGCTTGCAAACACCTATGTTGTGCACTTCTGTACAAATGTGACTTGACATCACTTAACAGTTGCCTAGAAGAATGTTTAGGGATATCTGTGCTTTCTTTGACCACTAGCCTGTCTTTTGAGGTGTGCTGTTGAATTAGCTTGATATTATGCCCTTCCCAACTTTTCTAACACCTGCTTCCTAAATAGATAGGAATGTATAGTGTGCGACTGAGCTTCTTATTTAAGAACATAGCAGAAAGGTGGAAATTAGGAAGGTTCTACCTGTTTGTGATGTGCAAATTATTTAGTTTGAACATTTAGACTTATTTTTTTGACATTCCAAAGCTCTTTGACTATGAAAATGCCAAGGGATTTTTAGATATTATATTTATTTACAGCGGAATTGCAGTCTATATTATAGTTGTAATTGCAAAGTAATGAAACTGTGTTGTAGAGTTTGATTTGAAGATTTGGGTTCAAGTTGTGGTATTATAATATATGAGTCTCCAAACCTTGCATAACTACCCAGGCTTCGGTTTTCTCACTATACAGCTGGGAATTCTTTTGCAAAGACTTGACAAAATGTGTAAATGAGGTTTTGGATGCTAAATTGGATTTTTTAAAATTACTAAGTGTTTATTGTACGGGTCCTGATTGTCATTTTAAGGTAGTTATTTCAAAACGTTTTATGTTTTCTTGTATATACTTTACTTTTTTGGATGAGAAAAATAAATGAATTTGCCATCATGGGCAATATCTAACTTCTAATGGAAATAGGGGATTATATATATGACTTACAAGATATAGTTTGAATAAATTACATTTGTACAAGAATTGATACATTGTAGAAACTTTGGGAAAGTTGAAGACTTTCAAATTTCAAGGAGGTGAACATTAGTTAATGCTCAGTACACTTAGATCTGTGTTGAGTGTGCTGGATATGGGATTCCCAGAAATGATTAAATAGACCCTCATGGGTAGGTGGCCTTAGCCCCATTTTGCCAACAGGGAAATGCGCTCACGATGATTAAATAACGTACACAAGTGTAATATCCAAGACTTGAAATTCCTATTCATAATGTATTCATAATGGTCTCTAGGAACCGCTTTACAGATGGGACAAAAATCTGTCTTTGTTAATTCTTTATCCTCAGTCTTAGTGGCAGCTACTAACTGTAGGCCAGATAAAGCAGTAGAAATGTGCACAGTCTTGATGCTACCTAACTTGTGAAATGAATCTAGATGATTGTCTTGATATTTGCTGCTAAAAATCTGCCTCTTTTCGAAGTTTCTCTTACATGACTTATTCATTTATCTTGATTTATTTTTAACCTCTTTGGGAAGCTATTTGTTATTGGTTTCTCTACTTGGAGGTCAGGTGCATTTTAAAGAGGATTTTCTATTTTATCTATAAAACCTGCAGGTGAAGGGGCTGGAAGGACTGTACAGCCAGTGAGATGTTGTTTTCCCATAGCTGACCCAAGCTCAGTCTCCAATCCTGCATCAGTTTCCTGAACATTTCCAGGAGTCATTCCTAATTTAGAGCCAGGACTAACCCTGAGCATTACTGGGTGTTACCCCAGAACAAAATACACCCTCCCAACTTGTAGGTGAAAAAGAAATTTATTATTTCCCATGGTCTAATTCGGTGGTGAGAGGGGGAAAATGGGATTTGGGAGCCATGGAATCTCTTGTTGAATATATTCATGATTATGGAGGGGAAAATGGGATACCCACTTCCTTTCCCTTTTTAGGGTTTCAGCATATTCGTCTCTGAAGACTGACAACACTACAAGGTGACTCCTAAGATTTTAAACTTCTGCATGTTTTGTGGTGTCAAATCCATCAATTTCTGCCGAGCTGCGTAATCCTGCAGCTGTTTCTCTGATACTTTCAATCTTTAGATTTAATCTATTCAACAATGTATAATTTTTTAAAGGGAAGCTTTTATAGACACTTCTAAAATATAAGGGTGGGGGGGGGATAAATGGATGTTAAAAAATAGAAAACAACCAATTAAATAGTATATAGCATGTAATTCTCCTTGGAAACTTACCACGAAATTGAAGAGCACTTTAACAACTGGTAATTTAAATTGCATTTGAACTCTGCTAATGGTTTGTTTGCATGGGAACTTCAATCATTTCACAGTGGTTCTTAGGCGAAGCTGCTTGTTCTCTTTATGGAAAAGAAGAAAAAATGTTAAAAGAGAAGTTGAGTATGGAAAGGGAGACCGCTTTCATCCCTGCATGGAAGGAAGCTAGTGAATATGAGAGAGATTCCCCAGGGGCGAAGGTGGAAAGCTTGGCATTTCAGTGGACTTTAGTGATCTGGGAAGTCAGATGCCCTTTGCCACTGTTGCAGAAACCTTTCTGATGTATGTCTCCCGCTGCCAGGAGAGCTTACATTTCCTGTGACTTGCATGTGACGGTTGGGTTTTTGTTTTTTTTGTATGAGCTTTCACGTGTGGCAAATCCAATCCTGACAATCCATCCCTCAGCCAGGTTCAGTGCTGCCTCTCTCTTTCAGTGGAAGGGGTTAGAGAAATCTAAAACCTGTGAACACCATAAGCTCTCAGGAAAGTCATTAATTCTCTGGACTTCTCCTAATGGTGCCTCATTTTCCTAGTTTAATTTATTTCTATAGCGAGGACTTTGAAACAGATGCTCCGAGACCTGAGTGGAGAGTCTTGGTTTTCTTCCACAGTTGATTGCATGGCCAAAGGCAAGTTTGTTAGCTCAGTGTTTGTCAGAGTGGACTTAAATGTGGCTAATGGTGTAAGCTGTGGACAACCACTGGTGGCTCTAGAATGACTCTCCCTATTCTGGCCACCGGATGCTTTTCCCATCTGGAAAACTTGAGGTGGATCACTTTTCCTTGTTTCTTTGTTTTCTTTTGGGCCACACTCAGGGCTTACTCTTTTGATTTTTTTTTATATTTTTATTATACCACCGTGAGATGTGGAAACGGTTTGAGGAATGAAAAATGAACTAGTTCCAGAGGCCCCATTCACTCTCAATAGAACAGCCATCTCTGAATGCCGCAGTTATGTGTACCTAGGTCTAGAAGTCAACATGATGAATGACCTAAAATCTGAGCTGCGCAGGAGGAAGAGGGCAGCATGGAATGCCTTCAAAGGCATCGAAGAAATAGCTAAAAGGACCAAGAACTTCCGGCTCCGGGCACATCTCTTTGACTCCACTGTTCTCCCTGCATTAATATATATACCTCAGAGACCCGGACCCTACGAAAGCAGGATGAGAATGCTATTCGGGTCTCCCAGAGAGGAATCGAAAGAGCTATTCTTGGAATATCACGCCTCACTCAAGTGAGAGAAGGAATCCGGAGTTTTGACCTCCATCGCTATTCCAGAATTAGAGACGCTGTCTTGTTTGCCAAGGCATCGAAAATCAGATGGGCTGGACATGTAATGCGATTTGGAGATGACCAGTGGACTAGAGCCGTTACCGACTGGATCCCACGGGATCTCAAAAGATCACGTGGCCACCCACCTACAAAATGGTCAGACTTCCTTGTCAAGACCCTGAAGGAACGGTTTGAGGCTCTTCATATTCCTGAATCAACCAGATGCCATTGGGCTACATTGGCAAGTGATAGGGTCCAATGGAAATGTTACTGGCGCCTGCTCGAGCAAATAGATGAATAACGGGATTCAAGTGATCAAGTGATCAAGTGATCAAGTGACCGTGAGATGTACAATTACAAAGATGTTCATGATTGGGTTTGAATCATACAGTGTTCCAGCACTTGTCCTTCTACCAGTGCCCTCTTCCCACCACCAGTGCCCTCTTCCCACCACCAATGTCACCAAATTCTCCCCTAGCTCCCTGAGTCTCTATAGCAGGCCCTTTTCCTTTTCTTCTCTCTTTTTCTTTTTTTTCTCTCTGGCTGTCTGTCTGTCTCTCTCTTTCTTTTCTCTTACACAATATGGCTTGTCCTACAGACATTTAGGGTTTAGCATATAAATCCCTTTGTGTACATTCAATGCTCAGTTCTAGTCTGGCATTACCATTTCCAACAATTAGTAAAACACTGGCATATATTTATACCCCATTAATGCAGTCATTCTACATCTGTCCTTTTCCTTCTGACTAATTTCACTCAGCATGATAATCTCCATGTCCATCCATTGCAGGCAAATTTCATGACTTCGCTTTTTTGACAGCTGCATAGTATTCCATTGTGTAGATGTACCATACTTTCTTTAGCCAGGGCCGTACTCTTAATCTGTACTCAGAGCACTCCTGATAGAGCTTCGAACCATTAGGCAGTGATGGAGATCAAATCTGGGTCTGCTAAGGCAAGTGTAACTGCTGTACTACTCTATGGCTCAACATGGATGTGTGTGTGTGTCTGTATGTGTGTGTGTGTGTGTGTGTGTGTGTGTGTGTGTGTGTGTCTGTGATTCCCAGGATTACTTATGGTTACTTTCAGCTCATTGCTGAATGTTGTTCCTGGAGGTACTCAAGGGATCATATATTGCTGAGGATTGAACCTAGGGCTTTTTGCATGTAAAGCATATGGTCAGCAAGTTCTCTCCTGGCCACAGAGTGGATCATTTTTAAAGTCTTTACCGAATTTTGAGATATCAGGTATTCAAAGACTAGATGAGATGACACATAGAAGGCAGCATATGTTTGATTAAACTGTAAATAAAAGTAGTGGTTAAGACTATTTCACCTTCAGAAACAAAAAGACACGTTTGATAATAGCCTACAGGTTGGCATGCTTGTCCTTTGGAATGTGGATTGTATAATTCTTAGCAAGATAGCATTCATCCTTAATGAAATCAAATCTATAATGAGTATTTAACAGAGAGTGTAAGGAGGTTACAACGCCTCAGTAGTTCAGGGTTCTCTATTTTCAGGCAAGGAAACCTAAGTTCACAGCGCTTCTCTATTATGAAGTTTCACGTTTTACCCCAAACTCATTTTCCTGGTCTCTTTTAACTTGTTGTGGCTCAGATTCTGCTGTTCAAGTTTTACTTGCCTAGAACTGATTTTTACTCATTGATCTATCTCTTTCAAATCTGACGTTATGATGAAGCTGCTTTCTCTGGAGAACCGGGGTATAAGCACAAGGACATCTGTCCCTGGAGAACTGGGTGTAAACACAAGGGCATCTGCATTTTCTTTCTCTGAGACACACTCATAAAATAAAAATTCCAAGAGTCGATGGTAAATTCCTGGATTTGGAGTTTCATGTATGGCATCATTCCATATATGGCTTGTACCATTAAGTTTGCAGACCTGGAAAGTTCTAATGCTGGTAAAATCTGAGATTCATAAGCAACTTCCTTTTCCTATTTTCTTAGGTGCAGAACACGAGGGTCAGACTAGAACAGAAGAGGGGATCGAGGCACCTGATTCCCAATCCAGTGCTTTCCTTTTCATTGTCTACTTGTTTGCCCTCATTCGAAGAAAAGCAGTTTTCCTCAACTGGTAAGTTCTACATAGAAGAATGTCCCTTCTATTATCAATGTGTATATTCTAATGTGTTTTAAAAATCAATGTTCTCCACTTAAGGACTGGGTACTAATAACTAGAATGGACAATGAGCAAGAGAAGAAACAAAATGTTTTTTCTTTTTCTTTTTGAAATGATTTCTCTGGCAGTGGACACAATATAATGCTGCTTATAAAATGTGTGGCAAAGCAAAGGCAGGACTCAGCTTTTGGAAAGGAGCATAAAGAGAAATTGGAAGAAAATGTGGAGTAATGATGATTTCGCGCGTGCCAAGAATTGTATTGCTTTCTTCTTTTTCTCTTGACATGAAGGGGAGTGTTATTGAAATAAAAGAACCGAAATGAAAATGTCTTTGAACAATGTTATGGGCATTTGAGGGGAAAGGAAGTAATATTATTGAGTGGCTCTTGTTTACCCTTGTGCACAGTGCTTCTTTTGATAATCTTTTTTCTTTTTTCCAAAACCCGTTGATGCAAGAGGGACTAAATTTGCTTAGCCAAGACTGTGAACCTTTGTGCACTGGGCGTGCTGGAGTTCCACTAGGATCTGAGTTTGAATCCTGTTACACTTTATGCTATAGCATTGGTGACCAGATAAGACCATGTGAGTTTTTGGGCTTCTTCTCTTGTATTTTTTGGGAAAAACAGGACGTCTTGTTCTAAAAAAGATGGAGGCGGTAAAAAAGAATTTATGATGCAGAGTACCTGGGCTGTGGAGATCTCTGAGGAAGAGAGCCGGGGGTCGTGGGAAGGGTTTTTCTTTGGAACTCCACATCTGTGATTTTCCTAAGGGCCAGTTCACATGTGCCTACATCATAAACTTTAGCCTGAAACATCCGTACTACATAGAATAAGTTACAGGGTAGTTTTGCAGAATGGACCAGATTCTTTTTCAATATATAAACCCTAATTGTGTTTAATAGTATGACTGATTTGAAGTTCTGTTTTGTTCCTTTTTCCTAATCACCATTTTCAGAAGAACCACTGACTTCTTGTTAGCTATGAATCTGAATAAGATAATAAAAATAAAAACAGGGCAACCTTACTTTGATTCTGAAACTTTGTAGTATGTTAAAAACTTAGACATGGGCTAGAGGGATAGTACTATATGTATGGCACTTGCCTTGCATGTTGCTGACCTGAGTTTAATCCTTGTGATTGTTTTTTTCCAAGCATAGACTAAAAATATCAAGTGTGAATCTTTGCTAGCTACTTTACCTTCAGTTTTTTTTTTTTTTTTTGTGTTTCAAATCAGCTTGTGATTAAATAGGAAATATTGCTACTGGACTAAAAATAAAAAGGAAGGGTGTGAATAGGAGAGTGCCATAATAGGAACAAGCTGGAAGAAACACAGGTTTTGTTGTTAGGATTCAAAGTATGAACCAAAGGTGACATTTGTCTTCTAAAACTGGGCAGTCTTAGATTGCACTAAGTGAAACGAGGTTTCTAGAGCAAAGTTGATTTAGGATTCCTGTGGAGACCAGAAGTACAAAGAAAGGCAAGTTTCAGACCCAGTTGAGCAGATCTTGGCTCTGTTTCTGCACTGCTCCTTATCTTCCTATATCTTTGCCGGCTATATTCTCTCAATGTTTGGCCCCTTGGTTTATGCTATGACTGGCATATAGGAGTCTGCTTTCCAGTTGATATGGAGAGACTCTTGTTGGCCATGTCCATAGACTTGTTCATTGCACATTCTTTGTGCTTGTTTTTGAACCACTCCTAGCTCTGCTCATGGCTCACTCCTAACTCTGTGCCCAAGGATCACTCCTGGTGGTACTTAAAGATCCATATGCAGTGCCAGGGATCAAAGCTGGGTCTGTTGCATGCAACATAAGCAACTTACTCCTCTACTATTTCTTCTGCCATTACATATTCTTAAACTAGTCACAAATCCAAGAGAATGGGTCTAGCTAATTGGCACATAGGGACATGTGTCTCCTCTAGAACCGAAAGTGGAAATGATTCCACCTCAGCCTCATGGCAGAGATGCCATGGCTCACTGTCAGGGAATGCCGCGGGGTCCCCGGCAGTGCCAGGGAAGCGAAGTTCCCTTCTACCTCCGAAGCCGGCGGGGAATGGATGAAGACTCAGGAATCTGATGATGCAGTTTTAAGAGGTTTTACTTATCACAGGTTCAGGCATACAAGTTAGCAATAGAAAAAACCCTGTGCCACGTGTAGGCCAAGATGGCAGCCACCACGTGTTAAGGCCCTGTAAAGAGGAGACACAGACAAGACTCCCAAGAAGAGTACGAGCCCCAAAAAGAGAGCCCAAAAAGAGAACCCAAAAAGAGAGCGAGCGAGAGGAAGCAGCCTGGTTTTTTATACCCTTGCAACTCAGACCTCCCACTATTATGGGAAGCAGGAAAGGTCAAATGCCCTTAGGTAATTTCTCCCAGCACCTTACCTAGGCCCTATTATATGCTAATGTTTTGAGCCAAGATCTGCCTGGAAATGCCTAGGGTAGAGAAGGGGGTTTCTGAGATGGCATGCCTCTGTACCAAGACTATACTAATGCCAGTTAAATATTTCTTCTAGCCTTCACAAGAGTCTTGTCTACTTCATGGTAGTTTTCTATTTTAGTTGCCTTTGTTTTCATCAGGGAGCCATGCTTGCTTGCTTGGAGGCAAACAGAATTCCTCTCTGGTCTAAAAGTTTTTTCCGCCGGGGGGGGGGGGGGGCTGGGCCCCCCCCCCCGGCCCCCGCCCGGTCCAATCCCCAACCCCACCCCCCCCCGGGGGAGTGCGGAGGGACCAGGGGGGGGGGTAATTACTAAGAGATCCAACATGGCCAGGCAAATATGCTGGTAAGATCTAGCTAGTCCCACGATGATTGTGGTAGCATGAGAGCATATTTATACCAGCCAGTACAGAATACATGGTCAGATAAACTGCCACAATTAGACTACCCCCTATCTATGAAGTGACCTGCAGGAGGCAATCCAGGGCAGATAGAATTTCGGTTCTAGAGGAGGCTCTTAGAGGACTCCTGCAACAGCTCACCACCCAAGAGAATTGATTAAAAAATATATCTTGGGGCTGTTAGAAAGTGCAGTGGTGACTAAAGTCACGTGTGCAGCCGTGGACTTGTCTCCGCCACTCCCTTTAAGTGTTGGACTTGAATTCTTGCTTTGTCCTTTAAAAGAGACATTAGGTAACTGGACTTCTTACCTTAAAGATGTTGAGAGCACTGGAAAGGATGATCAGGAGCAAATTTTATAGGAATGAAACCTGGTGAAGACAGGATGCTGTTGATGTAGAAATGATTAAGGCTTTTAGGAATATAACACCAGAACTGGAGAAATATTACAGGGATTTAGGCACTTGCCTTTACACTCAGCTGAGCCTGGCTCAATTCCTGTGGCATTACATATGGTCTTCTGAGCAAGTTTGGAGCATAGAGCTAGGAGTATGCACAGCTGAATGTGGCGCTTCCTGACCTGAAGTCCTACCTTAGATAAGAATATAAGATCTGATCGGAAGAAAGGCCACATTTTCTAGTTCTTGTGCTTATTCTCAGAATTCAGTAGAATTCTTGCTTACAGGTACAAGTACATTTTAATGAATTGAAAGAACAAATTCAAAGGTATTCCCTTTCCTGAGAGTTTTCCATCAGGCCTGACCAATTCTCTGTTGGACAGTTTTAAGAATTTAAGTAGTGGGATGGACTCTTTTGAGGTTCTTGGGGTTAGACTGTATGGCTTTAGGAAAATGAAACACATAACTGAACAGTCCTGTGAGATTTCTGGACTTAAGATACTTGTGAATACATTCGATGGTAGGAAGTATGGTAGATCATGCTATCAGAGGGACTACCATCATTACATGTGCAAACCTAGAAAAACAACATGCCTTTATTTCAAGTCCTGGTTCTGAGAATTAAGAATAATAGTCATTGTTTTGCCTACCTTTCATCTTTGTTTAGGGAAGATGTGCTGTAAATGTGCTAACCTGTTTTCCAAACTCCAAAGTATGGTATACATGGTAGATAATTGTATATGTTTCCTTCTTTTAAAGTCTCATCACCCCAATATGGCAGCCAGAACAATAGTACCGCAGTAGGGCATTTGCCTTGAATGCAGCTGACTTAGGTTTGATTCCTGGCATCTCATATGGTCTTCTGAGCACTGCCAGGAATAATTCCTGAGTGCAAAAACAGGAGTAACCCTTGAGCATTGCTGACTAACCCCAAAAGAAAATAAAAAAAAGAAAGTGGTGAGGCACAGTCTATGGTCTCTCTCTCAGCTCTGTACCCATCATTAACATTGGGTGAACACTGATTTGCAATCAGTCTTGAAATGTTCCTCGATCTGAAAACTTGCTTAATGATGATGGTTGAAAATGAATTAGTGTATTATTATTGCTCCCCTGCCCTGTATTTTCTTTTTCTGTAGGCAGCAGGAGGTAGATTCAGAGCCTGAGGAAGATTCAGTGGTTGAGAAGCCCCTTCAGAAGCTACGGTCTCGCCTCTTTTACTCTTGCTTCGTTTGATTAAATAATCACACATTCTGTTCCAGGAGTGACTGGCCCAGTGGGAGGCAGGAAGGAAATTATTTCCCTCTGTTGATACTAGTGTACAATTGTTGATGCTAGTAAAGGGCTTTCAGTTTTAATATTTCCTCTTTGGTCCTCAAAAAGAGCAGGTATTAGGCTCTGCCGGAAAGCAAAGCCAAGAGCTGAATGTCTTGGCTGCCTACAATTAGTCAGGTGGTTTTGGGGCCCATGTGACCAACTGTTTTGACAAATTTCATTGCTTTAATATCATTGCTTCAGAACTTGCAAAGGGATTGGTTGTTTTTGGGAGAGAATCAGCCTTCTGAGGCTCTGTGATTCTTCTGTAACTCAGGGATGTCTCCTAGGAAGCATTGCTGTCCATGAGAGGAAGAGTCTCCTTTTATCTCCTTTACTTCCTTCTTCTTAATTCTATCATCTTTGAATTCCTGACATCAGGACAGCAAAAGTGCCTTTATTCTGTTTATGGGATGGACTGTGAGGTCAAGGGAATTCCTTACATTTTCACTCATTGGGTTACACAGTGGCTACTGACTGGATCAAATCCCACAAGTCCTTCTTAGATTGCTGCCAACTACTGACCCCAGAATCACATAAACCTAGTGGCTGCTCCTATTCTTTGTTCTGATGCCAGTTTTGATCTGGAAATCCTGGAGATTGAGGATCTTTTGAAGAGCACTGTGGATTAGTCAGGGCCTGTGAGATATTTGAGGAGCAGGAGGCCATTGTGGAAATGAGCTGAGGCCCCTGTGGCTTGGCCCGTACTTCTCTACCTTTCCATGCAGGCTCTGCTTCATAATCAGGCCACATACATTTACGTCAGGTTTTCTCTTCTTTCTTGTGAAGTCAGTTCTGTCCCAGAAACAAAGTAGGGGAAATAGGTAAAAAAAAAATAGGCTCATGATGCTTGATATTGTCCTCTTGGTTAAACCTCAGGGTGTTCATCTTCTTTTGGGTCACTGTGTCCTGAAATGTTGCATGAATCAGTATTACTTGGCGCAGACAATATGTCTCCATAGCTCCAAGTGACATTTGCATGAAGAACAGTGAACTGATGCACAGATTACTGAGAGGCTGACAGGGTGAGACGTAAAGCCTCAGCCAATACCTTTTGTCTGGCGGAAGATTCTGTTCCAGAGCCTTTGTTTCTTCCTTCCACCAAAATAGTCTTTTTATAAAATCTAGTTTGGCAGTACATTTTATAGAAGAGGACAGGTTCTCTCAGAGTCCACCTTAATATTCCTAAAAAATTAATGGAAATGGGACACTTACAATTATGGTCAAGCTCATTAGAAGCCCTAAGCCCAAATAAGGAAGAGCAGCGGTGGTTGTTGAAATGGTCACGGGTTATGTCACAGGCTAGATATCAGATATAAATCGTAATCTACTCCCCCCTATCCTGCTGCTTTTAACTCTCAGTACTTTCCCTACTTTCATTGAGTTTCGTATTATTTTGTATGGATTATCCACTGAAGGAAATTATCTTTTTTGGGTGAGCACTACATGGTAAAGTAGAATTTGGAGTAGGAAAACTTCACACCAGCTGCATAACCTTAATTAAGTCATTTTAAATTTATAAATTTATTATTATTGTTATTATTTTGCTTTTTGAGTCACACCCAGTGGTGTTAAGGATTACTCCTTGCTCTTTGGTTAGGTATTATTCCTGATGGTGCTCAGGGAGTATAGAGTGCTGGGGATTGAGCCCAGCTTGGCTGCATACAGGTAAACACGCTACCCACAGTATTACCACTCCAGCCCAGTCAATCTTTTGAAAAGCAGGCTTTCACATCTGAAGAAGACAGTAATGAAGAACACCCATCTCAGATCTTGTTGTTCTGTTGTGCTCCGCATGCATCACAACATGTAAAATAACTTTGCTGAGTGCTTTTTAGTGGGAAGTTGGTGCACATTTGCATGATTTCCAATTTCTTTAATAGTGTGTAACTGCTAAAAAACCATCTTAGTCATTATTTTTCACTGTCCCCACTTTGCCCTTTTCCCTGGGTTTGGATCAAATCAATGGCATTTATGTATCAGTCTCCTTCGATTTTATGTTTAAGTGAGAAACTAAAATCTTTAACATTTATGAATTTGTACAATGACTCCCAAAGGTCTAAATACAGACATAATCTCTCCTATTTCTGGAATTTGGAAATTCAGTAGTTTACGGAACAAAATAGTCATGCTTTTATGCTTCCTGAGGAAGGCATTTGGGTGTTTCTACTTCAGTAGTTTAAGTGTTGGTTTTCTTGACAAGATTATCTGGTCCAGAGCCCAATCTGCTCTGTTGCCATCAGTCTCCCTCTCTGGAGTAAATAGGAGCCTCCCTGGGTCTTGCCCAATACCGACCCTCTTTGGTTTCTCTTTGGATTTTGTGAGGATGACATCACTTCATCCTGTTTCAATGGCGACTGACTTGAGTTATATCAGTTATTAAAAATGATCTAATATTTTCCTTTCAAATCTAAGGCCTGGCTTGTTCTATGATTAAGCTAGTGATTTATTTATAATATGGTCCGAGCCGGCTGCAGCCACTCTATGATGTAATCTAAGAATGACATGAAAACAAGGTTGGCTTTTACATAATGAAAGGGTTCCTGTAATACAGTTTAGAGCCAGGCTTTCCCCTCTTTTGGGGCTATTGAAGATGGAGATAAACTTTATAACTTTTCCTCCACTAGTTTTATATCTTCTTTCCCCTTTATGAGGTCTTTAAATTTATGATAATGATTCAGCGCTTGAAATTCTAAAGACACTGAATTACTGGCCTGATCTATTTATCTTTGCCCATTCCAAGGCCTCTTTTATGACTACTCAACTGGTGAGTAGCGCACATGTTCTGCCCAGCACGTAAGAGTCCTAACTATCCATTTTGCTTTCTCACGGTTCTGTCTTCCCTGATCCTACATTTTCCTCTACCAAATACAGATAGACTAGGTTGATTCCTACAGAAAGTATCCTTCTGGGCCTGTTCAAATATCTTTTCTTTTAAGCCACCTCTGAAGTGTTTGTATTTAACCAAAAACCATTTATATTGCACATTGATCTTGATACAATAACTGGCTTCCCATCCTGACTCCAAAGGGATACTCATATAAAAACTTGAAAAGATGTATGGGAATGGAGAAAGAGGCTCTTACCTTCTCAATTCTCCTAGCAGTGAGGCATGGGGAAGCTGTGGCCTATTTTTGAACTTTAGTTTTCTTTATCTAAAGAATGAACGGTTTGGATTTCATTGCCTTGTTTTGTTGAAATGTTTGAGAAGGATTCTGAAGCTATGTTCTGACTGACCAGGAATGAGTTTAATATCATTTAGCAGTAGCTACTAAAGTTGTTTGGAGAAGTCTTTTGGCTACTCTTAGACTGTGTAGTTTGGACGTCTCTGTTTTTTCTCCAGGGATGCTTTAAGTGCTAACTTTAAGTGTCTTTTTTAGAAGCTTAGAAGCTTGCTTCTAAAAATCTGCAACGTGGGAGCTGGAGCGATAGCACTGCAGGTAGGGTGTGTGCCTTGCACATGGCAGACCTGGGTTCAATCCCCGGCATCCCATATATGGTCCCCAAGCACCACTGCTAGGAGTAATTCCTGAGTGAAAATCCAGGAGTAGCATCTCTGGGTGTGATCCCAAAAGCAAAATAAATAAATAAAAATCTATAATGTCCACACTATCTTATATATGTCTAAGGTAGCATTTCAAGGTTCAAGTCAAAAAGGTCGATGACTCTTCCAGGGTTTTATTGGGTCATGGATTTGATCCATGATTTTTTTGGATCCTTTGTGTTTCTCCTTTTAAGTACAGAAGAAATTCTTTGTTTTTGGCAAATACTGAGTTGAACACTAAGTAAACTCCAAACCAAGGTCCTGGGAGAGAGAAAGAATACAGACAGACATAGAAAAGAGCAGAGAGAGACAGAGAGAAAGAGTGAGAAGAGAGAGAGAAAAAAAGAGAAGAGAGAAATAAGGACAGGGAAGGACAGGGTGTCCTTTAAAGATATTCCACATTCTCAGAGGTTGGAATATTTTGGATATGTTTCATGTGCATTTAAATAATTTCCATTTTACAATATAGGCTTTATAGAAAAAAGTGATTCTTTCTCCATGCTCTTGGCATACATAAATGCTGACTTATATTAGGCAATCTTTGTCCCACTTAGCATTATTGATGAAGGAACGTAGGCTAACTGAGGTTGTCTTAGCTCTCTCTGTACTGAATGTGTTTTGTGAGGGTGATTTCTATGCTTCTTTTTTAAGATAGTGGCTGAGAACTCTGCTCTCTACATATTTCCTCACCACTATCAACATTTGCCTTTTCTGTTTTATCGTGTGCTTTAAAAATATTGAAGTGCATTCATTTATAACATTATATAGGTTTTAGATGTATAAGTACAGAGTCACTTCTCTATCTCTATATATGAACATATATACCTACCCACACATACATGTATAAATATAAAACACTTTGTTTGTACCAAATGTATAGTTTTTTTCATTTGTTTTTACTTATAATTGACTGATACCTGTCTTCCCTTCTACCTGTGTTGTTGCAAATAGCAGGATTTCATCCTTTCTTGCAGCTGGTGTATTCCATAATTTATATAAGCCACCTCTCTTTTATGTCATCACCTGCATAGAGGCACTTAGGTTGTTTCCAGTGATTATCTGTCATGAATATTGCTGTGGTTCTTATGCAGTTAATTTGAATCCTCAATTTAGTGTGTTTGTATTCTTCTGGTGAATACCCAGAACTGTTCTGTATGATATTTAGCCTTTTGGAGGAAGCCCCACACTGTTTTTCACAGTGATGGTGTTAGTTACATTCCCGCCAACAGTGCATGTCTATTAGCTATGTCTGCAGTCTTTTGAATGACGGCCATTTGTCACTGTGCGAGGGGTATCTCCGTGGGGTTTTGATTTGCTTTTCCCTAATATTAAGAGATGATGAGCCTCTTTTCAAATATCTGTTAACCATCCATACATTTTCTTGGAAGACATGTCCATTCAGATAGAGAGTGCTTTGTTTATATAACAGAGAACAATATTGCTTTTTTGGGGTCATATCTTCATACTTGCCATATGATTAGCTACTGGGCATCTGATGTCTGATGTAGCGGTTTTTCAATGATAATGAGGATTTTTGACAGAATTGTTTATTGAACATCTATTCTGTGCTAGACATCATGCAGCTGCTGAGAATAAATCTGTGAAAAAAATAAACCTTTTATTGGCTGGAGATAGACTAGAGAGAATGATGTAATAATGAAAATGTATTACTATAATATATATGTATAAAATGAATCTAATAATTATGTGGGGAATGTCTTCAGAAGGGAAATACATCTGGTATAGGGCACTGAACGTCGAGAGAAGCCTGATTGCAGCTTGTTGGTCTGAGCAGGTCTTGCTGATGAGAGCACCGGGAGAATGGATGGGAAACCTGAGCCGGAATGGGGTGGCCAGGGGAGGTGTAGATGAGAGCTCACACGTGCTACTGAGCGAGTTGCAGGGGCGTGTGCATTTAGTGACCCTGAAGATATTCAGGGGAATAAACGTCGTTGTGATTTAGACATCACAGATTTTTAACAAGAGGCGGATAAAATGTTTTCCTGCTTTTCAGTGTTCATTGAGAAACTGGCATGGTGTGTGTGTGTGGGGGGGAGCTCAGAGCAAGGGCTGCCCGGAGGGCCGGGTATTCCTCCTCAGCAGCGTCCTAAGCACGGCAACGTCTCCTTTCCGAGTGTGGGCTGCTGCCTGACTGTGCACCTGCATGAGGCGGCGGTGCTGGGTGCAGATGGGCAATTGCATGCCTAATCACCCATTCAGGCACCCACTTATTTGTTTTCCGCATGCAAATATGGCTTTTTTGCAGATGATTAATATATTTGTTGCTTCCCCATTTCGTTTCAAACCAAACACACGAGCAACTCTGTGAGTTGAAGGCAGCAAATAGAAACATGGTCATGACCGTCTTTGCGGAGTGTGTGGATTATACGGATGAAAGGCTTCTAAGCAAATCGGCCTTTTCTGTGCTGTTTTATTTTTACTTTGTATTGTCCCTTCTTACTACCACTGCTAGTTAAGTTTAAAAAATGATTTCAGGGAAGATGCATTATATTTTTTTTCTCTAAATCCTTTTAATTATTTGTTTACCAGTTTATTTTCTAAACAACTTTTGGTTCATGGTTAGAAACAAAAGTGTGCTTGTGGGAGTGGCGGTGTGTTGGTGTATATCATGGAGTTTCCAAGACCATTGGCAGGTGGTGCCTACAAGTTCTTTAGCGTGGAAATAAACAAATAAACAATCACAAATTAGAAGTATTTGCTCCTCCTGATGTGCTATTATTATTTATTTTACAAGATCATGCAAAAAAGTCACTTTCATTTGTATGGGAGCACCCATAGTATAAGTAAAAAATATCAGCTAGAAGGCCTTGGTGGGGATTTGTTTTAATTTGTGACAAAACTTAAGAGCTCCAGAGTAGGATATCATACCTGCTGGGTATTGTGGCGCTTATTTTAAGTGCTTCACTTTGCTCTGAGGGAAACTGAGCCCTAGGGAGGTAAAATGACTTATTCAAGGTCTGAGAGTAAGATATTGAGTTTGGACCTAGCACTCTGGCATACTTCTGTCCTTGGCCCACAGAGCTGGTCCGTGGCTGCCTCTGTGGTCTGGGCTAATGAAGAAACTACTGAACCCCACAACAGATGAAGGTCTCAGCTCAAGGTGAGGACTACATGTAAATGGTGTCTGGCTGTCTCATTTTCTGTAAATGGGGTCTGTATGTCTCCTTTTCTGTAAATGGTGTCTTCCTGTCTCATATTTGCTCATAAACTACTTTACAAAAACTATAAAATCATTCTCCAATAATCAATAATAGGGACTATGTGTGGGTTGGTAGAGTGTCCCTGACTCAGTGTAGACCAGAGAAGATGGACAGACCAAGGTGGGTGCATATGCATGGTGTGTGTGTGTGTGTGTGTGTGTGTGTGTGTGTGTGTGTGTGTGTGTGTGTGTGTGTGTAGGAGAGACAAAGTGTCATGGAGACAAATGCAGGGGAAAGATTACTTGGAAAACCTGGTAGTTGGAACTTCGTAATTAGGTATAAGATTTCTGAAGCAGAATATGTTTAGCACTTACAGAATGGAGCTCATTTATTTTATAGTAAAGGAAACTGATGTTCAGAGCAGTTATGTATCTAAGGTTTCATATGAGCTCCATCATTTCACAGGAACTTTCATTTGGAAAAGCACCACATGTTTCCCTTTTCAGATTGATTGATTGGACTATAGGGAGGTTCAGGGGAAGAGGCACCTGACTTTGAGGGGTTCTTTACTTGGACAAGGCTTGGGCAGGAAGGACATGGTAAGTGCTACGAGAGCTCCATTTGCATGTGTCTCATCAATGGCTAATCAGACACACAGACAACATACATTCTCTGTGACTAGCTTGCAAGTGACCATCAGTCAAATTGAGGTCTAGAAGACAAGACCAGTTCAAGAACATTTTATTATTTTGGATTTTTGCGTCATACCCCCAAATCACGGCTCACTCCTGGCTCTGCACTCAGGAATTACTTCTGGCAGTGCTCAGGGGGACCATATGGGTTGCCAGGGATTGAACCGGCTTGGTGGTGTACAAGGCAAACACCCTCCCTGCTGTGCTATCGCTTCAGCCCCAGTTCAAGAACATTTTGTGGTTCTTTTATATATTCTTAAATGGAAGATCCTGATACTTAAAACATAAAATATTAGGATATTGTGTCTGGGGCTGTTTTATGCAAAGGCTCAGGTAATATTTTCAGAGGTAGCCTGAGAGCAAGGATGTCCTTCTGTGCGAACAAAGCATCCTTAGTCAGGAGCATATTTAGAGATTGGTCAAGCTCTGTATGGCAGCTAGAGGAATGATAACTGGTGCTGGGACAGCAGTTGACACAGATGTGTGTCAGGGTGATGCAAGAGGAAGGACTTTTAATACAGCGTAAACTCAACCAGCTCTGCTGCTATCAGCGGAGAGGCCTGGATCAGACAGCTGTGTGTCCTCGAGTACAACCTACCCCAAGTCCCTCTGATAGCACACAGCTTGACATCCAAGTGTCCTACTGTGTGCTGGACAGACATTAATGGCAGTTAGTCTCTGTGTCCGTGTCAGACACCTCTTTCGGGGCTTGAAGTGGAGCCGTATTTGTTCCCCATCTCTTTCTCTTCTTCCTGACCATCTCTATCCAATTCCTCTTTGAAAAGAGACTTGTTTCGAAGGTTCACTGAGGTTGATCGTTTCTATTTCATAACAAATTTGCTTCCTGTTCTTATCTGAAACTAAATTACTTACCATATGACCACATTATCATATGCCTGAATTCCCTTTTGCCCTGTGAATTTTCTTTTACATTTAAAAAAATTGGTTTTCTCTCCTCCAATCTCCCACTTTCTCATCTATATGGGCCATCTATTCTTATGGAATCTTTAGTTAATGACTTTGTTGGAACTACTATCAGAGAAACAATTCAGATCCCCAGATTTAACTTGCTTTTCTCAAGGCCATTTATTTCCCCCTTAACTTTACACAGTCATAGTGGAGAATAGGGTGTTCTGAAAAATAAGGAAAACATGCCAAAGAAGTTGATGATTTCCAGCTCAGCACACGGAAAAAATGGGATTTATTTCAGTGACCTATCTGCTCCTTGGAAAATTCTGGGCCGTTGTGTTTCGTGGTCCTGAGGCTGAGTGCTCTCGAGTTTCAGTGAGCGCTGAGGGTAGTTCTCTGGGCAGAGGATGCTCTCAGGGGTCTCAGGGGTGCTCAGGAGACAAACTGTCCTTGGTCATTAATGCACATCTTTTTTTTCCATTTTGGTAATGTTTAAGGAATAATTCCAGCAAGCTCTACGCCTGGAGCACATGAAATTGCAAGGCTTTTAGAGACGGTCTCAAAATGAGTTTAGTTGTAGGGTGCTGGGCCATTGCTCCAATGGTAGAGTGCATGCCTGCGCTTTGTGAGACCCTGAGTTTGGTACCTGGTAGTCACTCTCCCCACTCCTCTTGTGCCTTCCTATGCTTCCAGCACTACCAGCTATGGGAGTATTGTCCTGGTGTGACCCTGTTGTTAGTTAACTTGTAGCATACTCAATGGCCACATTGGTGACTCCTCCCAAATTACTCAACATATTCCTTCATGTTGAAACTGGCTTCTATGGCACCACTCCTATCTTTTATTCGGTGGTATCTCCATTTTACTCTATTTGTCTACTTCTCGGTGTAGTGTTATCAACAAAAAACACATTGTCTAGGAGGGCAGGGGGAGTTGAGCTGAAGTCCCAGCTTCACCAGAACCCCATATGGACAGTGTGCAAACATTTTCATTTATTTAACAAGCACATAAATGACAGTCAGGGGCCAAGAAGTCACTACACAAATAGACACACAGGGACTTCTTTCTGAGTCTCCATTTTATACATGTCAGAGTCCATGTTGGGCTAACTGATAGCCTTGATGCTAATATGTAATCATTCATAAGAACTCATAGACCAAGTGATAATCACTCATCTAAATAGGGAAACATTACTCCTTTCTTCTCCCAGCATATTGGGGGTGATATTGAAGATGAATGAGGCAATAGCTACAAAATGCTTTAATAAGCAAGTTGGAAAAGATATTATATAAGTTTGGGGCATTATTATTAACAGGAAAATGAAAACAAAGGTCCATGTTTTGAGAGTGAGAACAGATGGTTCCTTTGTTTAGAATTTGAGTATAAAAGAGAGTGAAAAAGAGATACTTGCCATATTGTTTAGGACCTGAATCTGAGTGACTTTAAAATGCCAAAACAATCTGGTTAGGAAAGTCCCATGGATTCAAAATAGCTCCTACACGGATCAAACTATAATTATTCTAACAAAAAAATGACAGTAAGAAAATCTTAATAAGAAGTGCCACAGTGACAATTGACACAACCTAACAAAAACTCCCAGTTTTGCATCAGGAAACTTAAATTTTTTCCTGTCTCCCTCCATACAACAGCGCAGAACAAATTAGTGGGAACGGATTTAAAACTGTGCTCTTTCTAAAGGCATTCCTGCCCCCTAGTTACTTCAGTTTTCCATGACTCACAAAGGAAATCCTTCAGGTTTCATAAGGAATCTCTCACGTGTGCTACTGGGCTCTTCCTAGAACTAGTGTGATTTGGTGGTAGTTTAGAGAACCAACCTTGGAGGGCTTGGGATTTTGGATAAGCTGCCTTGAAGAGTTGTGAAATGTTTATTTATTCCCTTGTTTCTTAATTTCCTCTGATCTGTCTTTGCAATACACAGTTGAATAATGGTCCTACACAGTTGGATAATGGTCCTTGATCTCTTGGTGCCTAACACTCACTCTGTCAGAGACTTGGACTGGGGAAATAAGTTCAAAAACCACCAAGCTGGAAGCGTATGGTAAAATATTCTACATCCTTAGGCCATGAGTATCTCTTCTTCTCTATGCTGTGACTAGGCAGGGTGACGTCATTTCTCTGGGCCTCAGTTTCCTCACTGTGGGAAAAGGAGACTAGTTTATTTTGACATTAATCTGAGTCTAGGTTTACATCTATTCTTATAGAGCTATAGAAAAACTAGGGTTTTCTTTTGACTGGGGGAGTTTTTAAGAACAAATGCACCTCCTTATAAAGCTACCCAAAGCTTTATAAATGTGATAACCTCATCATTATAATTTGAGTCTCTGGTTGAAATGTCTTGTCAGTCTGAGATGGTGGTATGGGAACAACCAACACACAGGCCCAGAGGAGACTGGGCGAGCTTGGGGAGAAATGTGTTGGAGTCTGGTATTCTTGCTTTCAGTCCTACTGCAGCTTCTGGCTTTCTGAGACCTTCTTGCAGCTTGGTCTCTGGTCATGAGACTTCAAAGCAATTTTGACGGCTGTCTACTTTGCCTTCAAGACCTAGACTTTGCTCTGAATACTTCCAGAGGCTCTCATGGTACATTGTGAGTCTTTCTATAAAGGTCTAATGGCTTCTAAATTGAATCTGGTTCAGCAGCCTAATTGTTAGCAAGAGAGGTGCCCTTTGATGTCCTCTCTGATAATTCGCCCTTCCGCTCTAAGGAGCCTTTTCTCTTGAAGTCCTAGTACACATTCCTCTCTTTAACCGAAGCCGACTGCATGGTGCTTATTCAGTTTGTAAACTCAGCCCTGCCTGTCCTGCTTGTTTGCGAAAGCTCAGAGTGTCCTTTGGTATCTGATATATAGCACATTTTCAGTTACAGTCAGGGGAATGGATGAGTGGTGGATGGATGATTCTGTATTTCCTTTGCAGTTTGTGAGTCCCTTAAGGGCATGGATGTTGTCTGATGAGTTTTGCTTGTCCAGAGAGTGTCCAGCCCAGGGTTTCCAATGAAGTCTCTAGTCAAGTGCTCTATGTTGTTCTCTGAGGAAAGATAGAGATGGAGTCACAACAGGGGAAGCACATTTAAATCTAAAATTTTGAGCTAGGTTTGATTTAATAACTCTGGACAATTGTGCTTTTTCTCACTGGGCACTGTGTTGCTCAGTAGCAGTCAGGTCCTCTTGACTGACTCAGCAAGTAACTATTGCTCTCTCATCCTTGCTTTGTTGCTAGTGTCAAATTTTCCTCTGCTTCCTTGTGCTGGTACTTAAAAGCTGGAATCAGTATAAATAAATTTGCACAATTCTGCTTCTTTTGAGTTTGAACAGTTTGTGGGTAGGACTGGTGTTTTCACATAATGGTGTTCCCACCACTTCTGCATAAAGTGGTCTACAGAGTAAGTGCTCAGTAAATGTTTACAGACTTGAATTTCTTCCCACCACCTTTGCTTCCCAACAGCCTTTCTCCTCTTTTAAGGACCGTCTTGTATAATAATGCTTTTTGCGGGCTCATTCAATAAAAACAGTGAAGTCAGCTAAATTATAAAATAACAAATCATGTTTTTTCCTCCAAGACACACACACACACACACACACACACACACACACAGATTTTGAAATAACTTTGCTTCTTTTTGAGCCCTGCTTTTTAAAAAAAATGAAATAATGGTAAATACATTCAGTTATTGTTATACTTAGTCAATGAACTCATACAAGCATGTTAGGAAAATAAAATTTTTGTTTCTTGACAGAAATTGTTGTGATGTATATATTCCGAGTTTTCCATTTTGATTTTGATTTATACCATTAAAGTGTAAAGTAGGGGTCCGAGACAGTTTAGTTGGGAAGGCACTTACCAAAGCATAACCCTGAATATAGTTATGGCCCAATACCTCACTTGTGACCTCCCCCCACTCCACAAGTGTGAAACAATGTAAGAATTTTCTGATGGAGGAGTGATTTAGAATATTCATTGATTTGTCTGATTTTTCTACTTGTTTTGCTTGCTCCTGGTTCTGCCCTCAGTAATCTGCACTCCCGGCAAGATTTGGCATACCATAAAGGATGTTGGGGGATGGAACCAGGGTCCTCTCCACTGACTATCACTTTATGCCTCCCCTTTCCCCCACAATGGTCTAATATTTAACTGCTTTGTCATGTTGACTAAGTTTCTCTCTAAAATAAGAATATTCAAGCATATGATGTCTACGACATTTTTTTCTGTTTGTGTATTTGTTTTGATTAGCACTGAATTCATGATGCTCGAAGGTTTTAGGAAGAGATATTTCTGTCCACTCTTATATTTTCTACAGTTGAAGTAGAATGATGAACCAGATTTCACTGTAATCACTGTAACTTTAACATGTCTCTAGGAAGTAGGACCATAGTACTCATACAATTCACTTCACAACTCTTGACCCTTTTGTTCCAAGCTCAGGTTTTGCTATTTCATATATGAAGTCCTTTTCCTCTTCATAACAACTGCATTTTATTCTTATTTTCTTTTTTTTTTTGGTTTTTTTAAATTTTATTTATTATCCCCCCCCCCAAATATTATTACACCGTTTTAGACATACAATTGAAAGATGCTCATGTAGAGTTTTGGTTCTACAGTGTTCCAACACGCACCCTCCACCCAAACCCATGTACCATCACCAATGTCCCCACCTCCCTCCCCCTCCCGCACCTCAACTACTTGGAGGGTTCTTTAGTCATTTCTTTCCTCTTTATATCTCCTTCCCAACAAACTTTCCTGCTCTTCGTGGAATGCAGTGCATTAAAAGACATTACTGTTTCACTATTTTAGTGGACTGCTGCGGCCGCTTGCAAAAATGGCAGCTCCTGGGCGGGGCACCAGGCTCGACAAAATGGAGGGGGGAAAGGGCGACCCGCCTCCATCTGACGACTTCCCAGTGATCCCCGCTTCTTGGAGCCGCCTACCTGGGCTCAAACTGGATTTGCTCTGTTCATCTGGTCGTGAGGCACTTTCCCAGAATCCGGACAGTGAAAATGGTGGCTAGTGTGATGGGCGAGTCTCATCCGGCTGCTTCCGGGTCCCCCCAGAGGCGATGGGCCCACTCCCAAAACCCATCTACCCTCCTCGGGGCTCCATGGTCAGCTGGGCCGGCGCGCCCAGGTTCCAGACTCCCCAGCCGCTTCTGAGGCTCTCTTATTCTTATTTTCTAAGCTCTCTTCTAATTTCCTAGATCTTCATTTATTTAAGCAGGCACACACCAGAGTGTGGGATCTTAGTCACTTCCTACACTTTGCTGCCCAGGTGAAAGCCTGTGAACCCCCTTTGCTTTGAATGCACCCACTTTTTATTACCTTCTGGCACAGAGGAGACGCCACACTGGGACTCAAATATTTATTAACTGGAATCTATCAAATACTTTAATTCTCACTAAATTATTTTTCTTTCTGTGATTAGGGAAATAGAAGAGGTAGTGATTATAAATAGTCTAGTCAATGGTACTAATCTGTTAGGTGACAATACTTATTGGAAACAGGCCTCAGATGACTGTCATTCTGCGCTCAGCCTGTTTTGACAGAGACTACTGAACCAAGCCAAAGGGGGTGGGGAGGGAGGGACTCTGGTTGTCTCAAGTCACGCAGGTGAACTGGAACGGGAACTCGGAAGTCTGTACTTAAAAACTGAGAGGAAAGCCCAGGTCTGCAGCTATAAGAAAGGCCTGTCAGTGTGGGGTCTGGAGATCGAAGTGTGACGGAACTCTGATCACTAGTGCTTTCTGAGCCTCAGTTGAACAGCCTGTGGAATGGGTCTGGAGGCAGGTTTGTCCAGAGCACCTCTGGAGACGCTTTCTACCCTGGCCTGGTGATAGTCTGAACCGGCACAGCTCATGCTCACAGTAGCCTGCAATTTGGCAGAAAAAAAATGACCCAGGCTTGATTTTGAGCTTTGCACTCTTTCTAGACAAGAAGATAGGAAATCTTAACTTTGAAAAGTTAAAGACTAACTTTTAAGGTTTATGGAAGAATGTTGATAAAGACATTCACATATGGAGCATGCTTTAAACTTTTTATTTTATATTTCCTTTAGATTGCTAAACTTGGTGTGTCCTTTTTGTCACTTTCTTTTTAAAAATTTTATTATGCCACCGTGTGACATAAAGTTCAAAAGTGTTCCTATTTGGGTTTCAGTCGTACAGTGTTCCAGCACCCACCCTCCATCAGTGCCCATTTCCCACCACCAGTGTCCCCTGATACCCCCCCTCCCCCAGCCTGCACCTATGGCAGGCAATTTTCACCTATCTCTCTCTCTCTCTGTCTCTGTCTCTGCCCCTCTCTCTTCCTTCTCTTACACACTGTGGATGCAGTACATACAGTTAGAGATTATCATGTAGATCCTTTTGCTTAGTTTCGATGCTCAGTTCTGTGCTGGTATTATCATTTACAATAATTATTAGCACACTGTTTCTTTCTCTGTATTGCCTAACCTCTGACTTCTACATATTTGCAGTAGGTTCTGCCAACTGACAAGACCTCCTGATCCATGTTTTGTCTGGCCTTGGGTATTGATATCATGCTATTTTTTTATATTCCCACAAATAAATGCAGTCATTTTATATCTGTCCTTTCCCCTCTGGCTAATTTCACTCAGCATGATCCTCTCCATGTCCATCCATTTATAGGAAAATTTTATAACTCCGTTTTTCCTATCAGCTGTGTATTATTCCATTGTGTAGATGTACCAAAATTTCTTGATCCAATCATCAGTTCTCCAGCACTCTGGTTGTTTCCAGATTCTGGCTATTGTGAATAGTGCTACTATGAAAATAAATACTATGAAAATAAAAGTGCAGATGGTATTTCTTCTGTGTGTGTGTGTGTGTGTGTGTGTGTGTGTGTGTGTGTGTGTTTGCTTTTTTGGGTCATACCCTGCAATGCTCAGGGGTTTCTCCTGACTCTGCACTCAGGAATTACTCCTGGTGGTGCTCGGGGGACCATATGGGATGCCAGGGATAGAACCTGGGCCTGCATGGGCTGGCTGCGTGCAAGGCAAATGCCCTACCTGCTGGACTATCGTGTTTTTGGCTTTCCAGGGTATATTCTCAGGAGTGGTATGGCTGGGTCAAATGGGAGCTCTGTTACATTCTTTTTTCTTTTTCTTTTTTTTAATGGAAACTGAACCAGAGTGAGAAATAAAAAGATTCCGTTCTTTAGTGTTGATCTAGAAGCACTTCAAGACACGAGCAGACAATTAAAGCATTTCCTGGAATTTAGGTACTATAACAGTTTGAAATCACGTTTAGAGGTTTGCAGATCTGATTGCCTATTACAGCTACCAGTGGAATTATACAGAATTGTTGCTAGACTTCTCAGCTGACTCATGGTATCTTCAGGTGGGCCCTTGCTTCAGTTGCACTTGGCTCACTGACTTTAGTTGTGATGGAAAATTTGGTTATGAGACTCACTGAGGGTCACACACTAGGGTTGGGCCGTTTACACACTTGGTTGTGTTATATGCATATGATTAGTCCTGGTGCCCTAAAGATCATACACTTAGGGGGAATCGCAAGTGATAGTGTCCCCTGGATCACACTTGATCAGCATGTGGGGCAGTGCTGTAGCTTGAGGTCATGATCTCATGCCTGTAAGTAGGTGCTTTACCACTCAACTTTCCCTGGGTCCCTCAGTCTTCATTTAAGGCTTGTCGTGAAAAATATTCTTCTCGACTTTTTCTTTGACTTAGACATTTGATGATGTCTTGGCTGACATTCAGGGAGGGCTCTCACCTCCATGACACCCGAGTGAAAGTTTTTTTTTTGGTTTTTTGGGTCACACCCGGCGCTCAGGGGTTACTCCTGGCTCTGCACTCAGGAATTACTCCCGGCAGTGCTCGGGGGACCATATGGGACGCCAGGGATCAAACACGGGCTGGCACAGGCTGGCTGCATGCAAGGCAAACGCCCTACCCACTGTGCTATCGCTCTGGCCCCACCCCAGTGAAAGTTTTAGCTCACTCTTGGGTGAGCTAAAACTTCACTTAAGCAACAGGAGCACAGCACATGCTACTGAAAAGACTCACAAGTTCTATGAGATTGTGAAATGAGTGTTGTATAAAGGAAGAGTAGCAGTTCACATTTTTACATTGGCACATGCCTTGTCATGCTTCTAAGAACATTTTAGAATGATAGCAAGGCATATAATTCATCCTTTAATTGCTCAGGTCTTTTAAAAATATGTGCAGTAAAATACCATTTAAGCTAACTGACCTTTATATTTTTATATAATGTTCTTTTTTCAGGGGGGAAGAAGGTGGAGAGAGTGAACAATGATTTGAATTCAGCTGCAGTATATATATATATATATATATATATATATATATATATATATATATATATATATATATATATAGGTTCAGTCATCAGAGCCTGTTTTGGAATCAATCAGAAGGCTGAAGAGTTTTTCTTCCTTTTCAGATATTTTACCAATTTCTGTTTAAATAGCAAGTTTCACTTGGTTGATGGTTCTTGACCTCATAATGTCTAATCTTATAGTATATGTATTTTTTACTTCTCCAGAATTGCCCAAGAAGCAAACTTTAAGGCTGCTTATTCATTCACTAACCTTTCCTCTGCTGGGAAGTTCAGATATGTAGATCATGGACTGTGAAAACACATATAAGCTCATTTATAATTTGACAAGAAGAATTTGCTCTGTGCACACTCAACATCCTTCCATTTGGTAAATTTCACTGCAGAGGTCTCTGCTCATAGACTTGAAAATAATTAATGCTAGCTGTTACCTTATTATATACAGCTCATCATTCAACTATAAACTTTTTTTTGTCTAAGGGGATTGGAACACAGATCATACATGTGATGAATTGGAATTTTGGAGCTCCAGTTGACCTACAGATCCTGTAACTATTGTCATAGTTACAGCACTTTTGTGACATTGGAAGTATCACCTACTCTTCACCCCCAGGAGTTCTAAGAGAAATTATGAAGTCTTGCTCCATGTTAAGAAATGGAAATTATTTTTTTGTAGTGATGAGCAATATGTGCATATAAATATTATATGGGATAAAGTAGTTTAGTCTTAATTTATTCATAACTTTCAGATCCTCTTTCAAAATAGAACTAACCCTTAATTACTACATTTTCCCCCTTCTCTTTATGGAGTTTTGTTTAAATTTTTTTGTTGTAAATTGTATAAAATTTTACTCTATATTTTTAATTTTTTTGTTTTGGATCACACCTGACTAAATTCAGAGTTTGCTTCTAGCTCTGTGCTAAGGAATTACTTGTGGCAGAATCTGAGATCATATGGGATGCCTGGGATTGAACTCAGTCTACTGACTTCAATGCAGTGCCCTATTCACTGTATAATCTCTTCAGTCCCAGAGTCAGACTTATAAAATTGTTTTAAGAAACATGCTATGTCCTTTATCTTTTTCAGATGATTATAATTTGCTTTTATCTAGATTCATTTGTCATGAACATTTGGTTCCATTTGCATTCCTCCCCAATGGCTCTCTAGAGATATGTTAATTTGTTCTAAAAGATTTGGGGTTAGTTGTTGTATGAGTCTTCATACATCCTGGTCCCTTGCTCTAAAATATAGTATGAGTTTCCCTACGAATCAGGATTATCTCCTCATATTCATAATGTGGTTATCAACTTTAGTGCATTTAACACTGATTCAGTACTTTAATTTGTACCCTTATTTTATTAACTTGCCCACTCTTATTCTCAATATCATTTTTACCCTTAGCAGAGAGTTGAGCCTAAGGTCAGGTAGTACATTTAGTTGTCTATTCATTTTAAACTTCTTTCATTGGGAACATTTCCACATTTTCCAGTTGTCTTTTATGGCATTGTGATTTTTACGTATTATAGTGTCCCTCCTCCTAAGAAATATAAAGAGATGTTACAATGGCTAAGGAACTTGCCTTGCAAGTGGCTGAACTGGGCTTTAGAACTAGCATCACACATGGTCCCATTAGCCCTGCCTGGAGCTAACCCAAGTTCAGAATCAGGGCTAAGACCGGAGCAAGGTGTAATAAAAATAATCAATCAAACAAACAAAAAGCCCAACAAAAAAGAAATAAAAGTTTGACATCATTTTCAATAAAATTTTTCTTGTAGACTTAGAAATAATATACTATATTTGCTTTTAAAATGGCCTTCCTTCTTTCCTTCCTTCCTTCCTTCCTTCCTTCCTTCCTTCCTTCCTTCCTTCCTTCCTTCCTTCCTTCCTTCCTTCCTTCCTTCCTTCCTTCCTTCCTTCCTTCCTTCCTTCCTTCCTTCCTTCCTTCCTTCCTTCCTTCCTTCCTTCCTTCCTTCCTTCCTTCCTCTCATATAATTGATGTCCTATGCTTGCAAAATCAAGAAGTTTCTTGGAATGAAGAATGTACATATTTATTTTTATATCATTGGGACTGCATCTTCAAATTGTGGTCTTAGGATATCCCCTATGGAACCTAGTATTTCACTCGGTAGATAGCCAAATTCCTCTTAAAGGGGTTTTATATAAGCATCCTCCATTGTATTGGAATGTTGTATTGTATTGCCAAACTTTTGAATTGTTGCCAATCTTGAGGTAAGAATAGATAACTTGATTTAGTTTTAATTTCTATTTATTCTATTATAAATGCATCTGATCATCTTCTTATGTGTTTAAATATTGAATTTATGCCAAGGATATGACTTATTGGTACAAGCATGCTTTTTTATCTGTGAATCCCAGAGAATAACCCAGGACTTTGTAGAAAAAAGTCAATATTTATGACTTTTATAAATTTTTACATTGTCCGTTTAAAAAATTTGTTAGTCTATTTTTAGTCACAAATCTGCTTTTGGTCTCATTTTGCTATGTTTTTGGTCTTTAAAAATTACTTCATAAATTTGGAATATTAGCTTTTAATCTGTAAACTATTAAAATATTTTCTACTGTGTAGACATTTCTATTTTTATATAGACAGTTTTGTCTTTCATTGCTTCTGGACTCAGATTCTATTAGGAAGCATTTTGAAGATTTTTGTTTAGGTCTTTACTCTTTCTCTACCTGTATAGTTTCATTTTTCACATTTACATTTGATTCCTTTGTAGTTGCTTCTGGTGTTTGGGGAGAAGAATGAATCCAATATGAATATCTCCCAGTGGCTATTTAGTGTTCCAACATGGTTTAGTAAGGACAGTCTTTGTCTCATGATATAAAATTATTAATTTTTTGAGCTTGTGCTGTGGCAGGTATAAAGGGCATTGACTTGATGTAATAGTGAAGGGTAGAGGAATATGCTCAGAGGAAAATCTGGTTCTGGCTATAAAATGACTGAGACCAGATTGAAGCTAAACAGATTTGCTTTCAAACCAGGACTCTTTTCCTTTATAAATCAACAACAGCTTCCAAGCAGGTTTTCTGTTAATAAATTGATTAACAAACACAGTTAAGAGAAAAAGCATTTGAAACTAAAGAGGGTTAGGGATTATCTGTGCTTTTCTCTGTAACAAGGCCTTCTGCCTGAAATAGATGAGGAGAACTTGACACATCCATTTCTCTGAGCACCTGTGACTGTGCTGGCTGTTGACTCCAGCACATGGTGCTTACTCACTGTGCCTTCTTCTGCCCACTGCTCCGGTTTCAAGCATGCCTGTGGAGCCCATAGCCACCTTTGGTGAAGTGAACTCAGATAATGTTAGTGCGTTAGGGGGCTTGCTGGTGGGAGGTCATGGCTCTTAATAAATATTCTTCTTATTTGAGGAATAAAGAGTTTCACATATAGTTTTCGTACATTCATGGGTCAAAAATTAAAATTTTAACTTTCATACAAAGCACAGTAAACTTTCCTGTCTGCAATACATCTTCTCCCCCAGATTTAATCCTGAATCATGCCACCACCAATTGTTGGGTGTTTTACAAGCTGGGTTTTGCTAAATGTTAGTCTTCACTAACTTACTGAAAGGTGTTCCCTGAAAGGGGGATTTTTGTGGCCAAAAATTTTGAGGAAATATCAGCATCAGCAAATGCGTGTTTATTTGCGGTAGGACTTCTCAAAATGCTTAACATGAGTATCTCAAATTTATTTTGAGGAATGAAAATCTGTCTCTGCCCCTTCTATAAGCTGTTTGTTCTGTGTAGTCAAATTTATTAGGGCTGCAGTATTGCATCACGAAGTACCAAGATTGCGCTTCCACCTTTTTCTTTCTAAATTCTTTTTTAAAGTTAAGCTCTACAAGGCAGAAACTCTACATATTTTATTCATCACTAAAGTACAAACCCTTCCCACTGTTCATGAGACATTGTAGCTACTCAGGGAACATTTCAGAGATTAAAGTCCGCTTTTTTTTTTTAACTGGTTGTACCCTTTCTGGTTTGGTTTCTTTTCCCATTGCCTTTTTTTAAATAACAGTTTATTTCTTATATATGTAAAAAATAAGATAAATATATTTCCAGATATTAGGTGTATAGCTTCTTGGCCTTTTGAGAGGTGTAATACTTAATCATGAATCATTGGATATATTATATAATCAGTGTTTTTGTCGCCCCAAATAAGCCCATAGACTTGTCCCTGTAAAATACAGGCATTTCACAAGCTAATGCCTGCAGTTGGAGCTCTGCCCTTTCTTTCCCTGCTTTATTGTTTATTAAAGCCCTGTGATTTACAAGGTTATTCATGTTGAGTTTTTGACATACAGTGATGTTGCAGGATCTATCACCGCCAGTGTCCATATTTCCCCACCACTGTTCCCAGTTTCCCTCCACTAACCCACCCTCTTCTCCCCAGCCATCTTGATGGCCATCTTTTTCAGTTTGCTTGCTAAAGTTTGAGTCTCTTGATTTCAGTGTGGCTGGCTCTGTAGTTGGGATATTAGACTCTACCATTCCATAGCGTCATCTTTGTACCTGACTCCCTGACCTGGCCCTCAGTTGCTTCTCCTCAATCTCTTCTCTCCGCCCCTCCACTCTTCCTTTCCTTCTCCTCTTATACACTGGAGCCAATGTTAAACAGAGCATCCCCCTGTTTTATGTTAGTTCCATGTGCATGTATATGTGCCTGTACACATATATTTTTGGTGATGAACTTAGTTGTCAAAATATATAGAATTAATGTACTTAAATACAGTTAAAGTACAGTTCATACAAAATATCCATATTTGATACAGCAGTTCTATGGAATTTTGAATTATGAGGCTCTAATGTTTTTCTTTTACTGTCAGTAGTTCTCACTGGAATATGCCTGATTTATTTTCAGCGTCTTATTGGTGCTATTTATGAACTCACAGGTAATTAATTTTCACTATAGAAGATTCAGAAAACACAAAAAGCTGTATTAAGCTTAAAATCTAGACTTTTATAATTACTTAATCTCATAATTTATTTTAGTGCATAAAATTTCTCTGTATGTGTGTGTGTTAATATTCAGAAATTTTATTTTTTGGGGAGATGTTAAGAACACGTATTTAAAAAAATCCAAGCAGAGTGGAGCACAGGATTGAAATTAGTGTGGAAAAATTTAGCAGTTTCTTTTCACCCATTTTGAATACATTAGCCTGTTTAAAAATAAAGTCAGTCCTTTCTCTGATATATAAACTATATATATAATATAAACTATATATATGATAAATAAACTATATATATTTAGTGTTAATATACTATTAAATTTTTATGTGTAATGGTTCTCAATAATTGGTGCTTATAACGTAAGTCATTGTGCTTCATGCAGCAATGATTGTCAATTTACCTTTGTACTTTTAGGATGTATTTTAGGTTCATGGTCCACATCTTTATTTTATTTTTTTTTTTGGCCTGGAAACTCCCTACCTGTCTTTACAAAAAGCAAACCAGGGTTCCATTGGTGGAAAAAGGGAGAAAATTGGCTTTGCAGACGTTGGTTGCATAAGGCAATCAGCAATACTAATGCCATTTCATACATGCCTGGGGGCTAGAGCTTTGCATTAATTGCCTCCCTGATATCAGTGCTCTGCTTTGGATGCTTAGGAAATGGATTTGGTTGTCAAAAGCATTGCAGGTTGAAGAAAGAATCAGAGCAAAGGATTTGAAAGATCTGAAGGAGAACATCCCCTGCTCTACAGGTTTCTTCCTCTTTGGGTACCAACAGCCTTATGCTTTATCAGACACAGCAGGCTGAAATCCTTTAACATCTCTCTTCAGGTGAAAGACGTGGCATGTGTAGCCAGATGATCAAAGTCCCCTAGGCCACTGTTACCAAAGGGCCTCTTCCTCCCCTACTGTGCCTCCCTGCAGGACTCTGAACAGAAACTGATGCCTAAATGTTTAGTCTCCTGGAGGCCTTTCTCAGGCCATCCTAATCAGTCACAGCAGTAACTCTTGGGGTACATCTTTCCCTCCCGACTCCCTCCTGCATAAATATCAGGGGAGCTATAACATTTTTTGGACTGAGTGTGTGAGTGGGCCACTGGTCATGGCTTCATTGTCTGCCTTGATGAAGATCTAGAAATCATTTTGGTTCCTGAAGCCTGAGGATGAGGTGCCATTTGTAATTTGTAGATCAAGGTATGTTTCTAACTATATGGGCTAGCACAGTGTGTGTGAAGGCATGCTGGGAAAGGAAAGGGGGTATGGAATGACACATCTTGAGTTGGGGGTTGGCTACTCTGAATACTTTCTGGACTCTTTCTAGAACCCACTTAGGTGCTGCCCATTTCTCAGATGAGGAAACTAAAGTTCAGAGACTTTGTTACTCTCCCAGGTCCCAGGTCTCAGAACTCAGTCTCAGGGTCTGATCTGAGAGCCATGAGATGTGTGACATTTCCGCTGTATGCAACTGTGTGACATATCATTCCATCACATCTCCCTGAAGTCATTCATGGAATTCAGGCACTTATCCTCTGCTAGTGCTGAATATCCTTTAGTTGAGGCCATTCCTGATGTTCTGCTCCTCTACTGCAAACATTCTGAGTGGACTCTGTTATGATTTGCTATGTATATATTTGTCTTTTGTGCTATACTTTGTCTAGATGTCTAAGTATATGGTCATTCATGGGAGACTTTTGATGATTATGTATTGGAAATTATAATTTTGTCCCATTTTGTGTTTCTGTACTAAGATACAAACACATAGAAGTGCTAGGTTAAAGTTTGATGCCCACTTACCATTAACCATGCACTTGGCTTTGGTTTCCCTTTAATATTTGGCCAAAGCTTCCTTTTGGCTTTTATTTCAACTTTAACCACTGAAAGGGTAACATAGCCAAATGGTGCTTCATGAATATTTTGAACGTCTCTTAATTGTGCATGTTAATGAGTTATCAAAGTACAGTGATGATGGTAAATGATAGATAGAACATCACATGTTACTGTATAATTGGCCTAATTTTTTAAAATAATCCGAACCATGTGTATTTGAGATTTATTTTAATATTTAGATATTGATTTCCAGTCAACAGCTGGGATATTAAGTTAATGGTTAATATTTACTTTCAAATGTCGATGAACCTTTGCAAGTAATTGGAGTAAAGAAATCTTTAGTTTTTATTTTTTTTAGGCGACTCCTACTGATACAGTGCAGGGGTCAAAGAGGGGTTAAGTGTATGCAGTCAGTCAAGAGGCTTAATCCCTGTGCATGTCTTTTGACTCCTAGGGTGAAAGGGCTCTAAAAGTCTTGTGTTCAGAAATTCTCCAAATTTCCTGAAATTTAAAGGTAGAAGTATAATGATTGTCATTATTACTTATAAAGGTCTAAGTAATAATGATTGTCAAAGCTATTATTTTCTTAAATTTTTTTGGAGGCCCGTATTTGGCAATGCTCAAACTTTACTCCTGGCTCTGAATACCATTCAGAAATCACTCCTGGAGGTGCTTACGGGACCATATGGGTTGCTGGGGATCAAACCCAGGTTGGCTATATGAAATTACAGCATTAAACAGAATGATGATTTAAAAACTTTTTAAGTTTCAGTCATTTAATCTTATTTAAGGCCACACATTTTTTTAGAGGAGTCCTATTTTTTGAATCTCACATTTTCCAAGATAAATTTAAAGTAGAATCAGTTTTCCCCCTGAACATTTTATAATCAGGATAATCTTCACCACCATGTACAACAACATCAGTGATAAATTATCTTCAACATGGAGAAATTTCATCTTTATTTTTGCATCAAAGATGTTCAGTTGATGGTGGGAATAGTTTTCAGCTTCAGTTTTAGCTGAGCATTGCTTTTAAAAAACAAAGTTATTTGGCATTTGGCCCTAATGGTTAATGGGTACCATTTTTTTTTATCAGAGAATCTTTCTACTTCTGTATTTGGAGACAACATGTGGGTGTATCAGGGTCAGACTAGAACAAATCCTTCACATTTATCTACCATTAATTTGTTTATAAATTGTTTCCATGGACACCGTCCACTAATTGTGTAATGTTTTAGGAAGCCAGGAATATCATCTTAGTAGGGAGAGAGAGAGGAATCTGTTGATTAGAAATGTGATGGACATCAGTGGCCAGAGGTTACCAAAGGGTGGTAACCTCTGGTAACTGACTTTATCTGTACCCCAGAACATAGACTCATACAGTTTTTTTTTAATTTTATTTGTGCATCTGTAACTGTCCTTGGCACAGGTAGAATGAGGCCTTAATCTATCTTGGTGGTTTGATGAGAAGTGCTGGTAACCTCCTTAGGATGGTGTTCATGGTTTTAATTTGGTGGTTAGTGAGTGAGTTCTTAGTTCAGTTGAAATCGACAAAGTTCTTCAGGATCAACATTCTTTGGGTAAATGGTGTGGCCCAGCAAGCCTGCTTCCTGTCTTACCTGTACACTGCAAAGGTCGGTCGTGCCACCTGGAGATCACTTTTCAGCTTTGCCTTTATGTCCCCTCATAAGGAGTATGTAGTGAAAGACAAGGTATGAAGATTGTTAGATTCTGGAAACATTGTACTTGGCAAGAAGCATGTCTAAGAGAAGTACATTGACATCTTGGTTTAAACAGGTTTGTTTTAATTGAGACTGGAAGTGGTAGTTATACATCTTCCTGGCTTATGAGCTATTAAAGTGAAATTTTCTACTCAATATATTGTTCTCTTTTGTCTTCAGATCATGGTTTGGTCATGGAATGGCATTTTGGAGGCAGCAACAAGTAAATTTACTCAATAAGAATAATTGGGTCTTTTCTGTCATTTTACTGGGTATGAGGTATAACATCTATTCACACAGACACTATATTCATGCATATTCTTCCTAATTTTAAAGGGAAAACATCATGTAAAGTACAGAGTCTAATTTCTGTACACGAGCAGCTTGCCAGACATACAGGCATGCATGAGGTGATAGCAAGATATCACCAGGCCAATACCTGGCAATCACACCACAATCTTGCTTAGGGAGATTATGCTCAGGGAGACAAAAGGACTTTTCTCAATTCACTTAGAAAATGTCAGGGCCAGCACTTGCCTAATTACAAACTTTGTTCCTGCTTACAGCTCTGGGCAGCCTTGGCTAGAGACCGGAGTCCATATGACTGTCTTTCCTCTGATCTTATTCTAGTGCCCAGAGCTCAGAATGGGCCACTGCTGGTTCCTCTAACCCAGGTGTATACCACCTCTGTTTTGATGCTATCATGCCTACGATCCACTTACCCCATCCTCGGATGAGCTCAGGAAATAATGCTACTGCATTAAAGAGCTCACCCCAGACTCCAAAATGAGAGGTAAAAAGACTGTTCAAAGGAACCAGTGTAAAGAGACTGTGAAAAAGGAGGCAGTGTATGCACAGGGAATCCTGTGATGTTGGAACTGAACTGTCAGTTCTTCTCATTTGTTTGACCTTTCATTTCACCTTGAGCATTTAGTTAGTTTTGCAGCAGTAACTTTCAACACTGCCTGCACATTAAAATCACTTGGAGAATGTTTTAATACTAGCTATGCCCATCTCAACATTCTGATTTGAATGGCCCGGTATAGGGGCCTTGGATATCCATATTAAAAAAATGAAAACAGGTTTCTAGAGAGTTCTAATATCTTGTCAGCGAGGGCGATCACTGCTTTAGGGGCAGAATGCTTTCCTTTTTCTCTTTAGCTGGTGTGGTGTGATTTTATTTATTTCTTTGTCATCAGTGAAGTCTTAGTCATTTTTCATGGAGGAGTCATTCTAAGCAATATACTTAGGTGTTCTCTCAGTGCTATGTATCTGAGCACCATATGGTAGTGTTTGGATGGGTCAATGCAGTGCTGTTTGGGCCTAACGGTTCTGGATTCACCAGGGCAATACCTGGCAAGTGCTATGCAGTGCTGGAACAGAACTTGGGATGGAAGGCACACACTCCAGAACCTTGAGCTGTGGCCCCAGGCTTGACTGTCAGGTTTCAGGGAAATGGAGAATTTACTCAACAGGAGTGTTCACTGCATTTGCCTGTGGAGGGATGTTACAATGCCCGGACACAGATACTGAGTTTAGTGGCCCCAGAGGAGGGATATGAGCCATGTTGGAGGAGATCATCTGGGATAAACAAGAGACAGAACTGAGGTTTCTGACATCTTCCCTTCTTATTCCTATTCCCACCAGGTTTTCACCTTTTCCAGGGTGTGTGCTCTTATATAGAACGTGCAAGTCATTCTCAAGGATAGCAATCTAAATAGATACTGCCTTATTTTTTTTAAAACTAAGTGGGAAAATTGGAGTTTCTTTACTTGTTGATAGTCACTAACTTATTGTTAAAAGGAGGGATTTAATTGAAAGCATCTCTATGGCACACAGTAGGCATACAGATGCACTATCTTTGCTTGCTTAGAAGTGCCTTAAACTCTCTAGTCTGACATTCAGCCTTCTTGCTCTCACCTCATGTATGTCTGTATGTCTGGCAAGCTGCTCGTGTTGTATTTGATATGCCAAATACCAGTAACATTTATATTAGGTCATTCCCGTGACCTAATATAATGGTTTGAGGCTCTTTATGTTCCTGGAGCAAGCGGATGCCTTTGGGTTCTACTAGCATGAGACAGGACATATGGAGATATTACTGGTGCCCGCTCTAGCAAATAGATGATGAACGGGAGGATAGTGATAGTGATAGTGATAGTGATAGTGATAGTGATAGTATTGATAGTGATAGTGATAGTGATAGTGATGTGCGTCTGTTTCCAGGAGAACTCAGTTCACACTTCCCTGCACATCAGCCACCTGAGCTGTATTCCTTATGCAGGACCTCAGCCTTCCCTCCCTGCCTTGGTTCTTTCTTTCGTCCCGCTGAAGCATCAGCTCTCTCCCTCATCCCATCAGCTAGAAATAATCTTTCCTTTCCTAGATCCCCACACTGCTTTGAGTGGGAACACTTTTGGAACTTATGTTGTACCTCGAGCTATTCTTACTTTGTGTGTGTATAATTCCTGCCCTCTGTAAGCTTCAGAGGGTGGGGCAGCTTCTTAATTTTGGTGTCTCCTGCTGTGCCAAGAATATTGAGGCATTTCCTAAATTTTTTTTTTGGTTTTTTTTAATCAATGTGTTACTTTTAGTTCAATGAAGCAGTTGTCCAAAATTAACCTCATGAGATATCAGTAGCTTTGGTGAACATTTGGAGAGGTCCTAAATGATAGAGTAAAATTGGGTGCCCTAGTTACAGAGATATTCCACAGGCTTGCTGTTAGGGAAGTTTATGTTTAAACTCTCCGAAAGGAGAGTTGAGCTTTTTGAACCTGGCTTTTATTTTTTTTTTTTGGATTTTTAAAAAATTTTTTATTTTTACAATTACAAAGATATACAATTAAAAAGTTCATATTTGGGTTTGGGTCATACAGTGTTCCAGCACCCATCCCGCCACCGGTGCCCATCTCCCACCACCAACGTCCCCGGTTCCCTCCCCTCCCCCAGCCCTGCTCCATGGCTGAACCTGGCTTTGAAAATGTTTTTAAAACTTCAAGTTTTTGAATGTGGCTTTTAAAATGCACTCTCCTAATTTGAAAAAAAAAATGCTACATTTTCATGAAGAAAAATGCTGATGAGGGCAAAAGAAGAAAATGAAAATCATATCTGAGAGCCCTGGGGTTAGTTGGTGGTAGAGGGGCTGCCTGCAAGCCTGAGGCCTGTGAGGTTGCCAGTTCCATGCCTGGCACTGCCCCGGAGGCTCTGGACTTTAGAATCTCTGGCGCCATACAGAAGCGCCGACTTTCTGGCACATGACAATCAGACTTAGTCCCACAGCTTAAGTGTCCCACCCTGACAAGCGCTGGAATCCGCTGATCAAGTTAAGGCCCCAAACCAAGCCAGCGGGTCCTCAGGGATGATCACAGTTGATTGTGTTTTGCAAGTCATTGCTGAAACATTGACAAAGGGAAGGGATAAATCACTTCCGTCCCATCACCTCTTAGTCTTAAAATCTGGCCATTTTTTTTTAGCAGGACCTCTATATTGCACTTGGAGAAAGTATTTTGCTTCAAAGAATAAACTTCCTTGTATGAAGTTTATTCATCATACTTGGTGGCAAAGCCAGTTTGTCTAGCGGGTGGAAGCCACTGTAGTTTATTATTACTATTGTCATTAATATCATCACCATCGCTGAAGCTAACCAAAATAGATGTTGTCACCGTTGCTGCAGTCCCAAGGAGGACTTCCCCGGCTCCTCTCTGATTAAGGACCTTCTGTTTACAAAGTGCTTGGGATCTTTTTTTAGCAACTGTGCCTGAACAACAGCTGTGTGAGGGAAGCCACATGCAGAAGGCCTGCAGAGGAGCGGTGAGAAGACAGTGTTCGTGCAGAAGTGGGGTCCTGTTCTGGGGTGGGTGGGGGTGCAGGTGGCAAGACTGATGGAGAGCAGGGAGAAGCCAGCAGCCAGCATGTCAGGGAAAGCCGGGAGGACATTCTTTGTAGCTGCTACGTGCTCCCCTAAGGGTCCCTAGTCCTCACGGTCCTCCCACCTCCTAGTAATGGAGTTTAGCTGATTAGAAATAAGGGATATCTTTAAAAATGAGCAGCCCTCAAAACACACACACACATGCACAAATTGTCTGTGTGTGCGCACGTGCATGTGCACCACACACACACACAGGCACACACACTTTTATGGCTGCATCTCGCTATAAGAGATTTGTTTTAGAGAACGTGCTTGGGCCTAGGGCTACTGGGTGTAATTTTATTGATTTCTTTTTGTCAATTTTATCTTGTTTTCTTTTATTTTTGAAGTGTTTATTTTTCTAAAATTATTTTTTCCAGTGTTTTCTAAACATTGAGGAAAATTTGAAGAATGTAGAAAAGTGCAAATAATGAATACAAATCTTTCCAAATTCCTTTCTCAGTGAGAATCATCCTTAAAGTTTTTGGAAAACACCTTTTAAAGTCTAATATTTACACAGATGACTGCATTTACAATTACATAAGTAAGTGCAGACTTTTCTGTTATATGCCTTTTCACTATACCACATGACTTGAAAACATTTTTATATCAACAAACACAGACTCTCAGATGTATAAAGTGTAATTTTCCTAAATAGAACTAGAGGTTTTAACGCTTTAAATTTCCATTATACAGACAGAGCTTTCTGATTGGAAAAAAAAATTCTTCCCAATATCATTGAATATTATCCATGTTTACTACGGTAGCAGTCATTTTGTTTGTTTTTGTGTCACATCAAAAGCACTTAAAGCTTAATCCTAGCTCTGTGTTCAGGGATTTATCTTGGTGCTTTGGTGGTACTGTATGGATCAAACCTGGGTCTGCTGCATATAGGAAGACACCTTTCCTGTTGTGCTATCTCTCTGGGCCCTGTAATAGTTCTTTGCAGGGTAGGCCACTTGCTATTGAGGAAATGATGATTGAAAGTTTAGAAGGGTCAGTTGTCCTGGGTGTGGGGATTTGGGAGGGCAAAGATGCCCTCTGTGTCTTCGTGGGTTCTGTCTGGCAGGAAATGGACTGATCAAGAAACATGTGTTGGGGTAATGGTAGTTTCCATTTTGTTCTTAATTAGGAAAATGACGACACTGTTGCCCATGACTGTCAATGCTCCGGGATATTTTCTGTCAAGCAGGATTATTAAAATTAGCTAATAAAAGCACTAATATTAAATGAGTGTTTCTTTATTCATAGCAAAAGAATATGTGCGTATAAATTTAGAATGTACAGGGAGGTATAAGGAAATGAAGAACCATCTGTAATACTGCTCTCAACAGATAGCTATGCTGTCAGTTTATTTGCTTTTTAGGACCATTCCCAGTGGTGCTCAGGAGATCATCTGGTGCCTGGGATCAGTCTGGGGTTTCCATATGCAAAGATTATCGTCCAGCCCTTGGTCCAGCTCATAGACATTGGTTTTACTATGCAGCCCTCAAACTTTTGTGAAAATCTTGAATCACCTTATACAAAGTAGTTCTACTTTATATACGTGTTTTAAAGGATTCAAGATTTTAAGAATAACCATCTTAATCCAAATGCATTGGCATGTTTTATTCCTTCCATATCTTCCCCTCCCCCAACACACACACACACACACACACACACACACAAACACAGAATAGTTAGTGTAATTCTGAGTTGAAAAACTGGATTAGAACTGGTGCTGGATCATGTTGAAAAGCTCGAGGTGGAAACCAATGCTCAGACCCAAGTTTCCTCAATCCCTGTGTCCAGTGAAGGGTTTTTCTTCTCTAGTGACCCCTTCTTACTAGGTCACAGAAGTAGTGGTGGCAAGAGAAAATAAAAACACATCAGACTAGAGAATACAGGATTTCCCCCCCTCCCCCATGGCCTTTAGCTGAGCTATTTTGGTGCCTATTCAGTACGTCTACAATGCAGCCTCTCCCAGTGTTCCCGCTCAACTGAGAGACCATTCACACTGACTGCAGCCACTGGCTCTGCATGGAAGACTCTATAGAATCTCAGCCGGAAACCAGACAGAAACAGATTACTCCAATATAAAAATCAAACTTCGGGTCTAAGTGTACACGGAGACAAGGAGTGCATATCCTGTTGGACTAGGAACATGACAATGAAACAGTGATTTGCTAGTGTGAAGGCGAGCAGGAGGCCTTGGTGGCTTATTTTCTGCCCCTCAGTGATGCTGGGCATGGGTGGGGCTATACCCACAGGTGTTTGGTCCAGCTGGTATGGGCCAGACGGTTGAGGGTCTGCACTTAATTCTGGAGCTACAGTGCTCCTGACCTGTGTGCCGGGGTTAGCAAGACCGCACCCTGTAGTGGGTCATGCTGCTGTGAGTGCGCCCCATCACGTAGGCCCTCCCTCTTCAGCCATGTTTCCGTACTCATTCATCTCTTAGTTTCTTATCCGTTCACACACTCCAACTATTCCTTCTCTGAATGTGACCTCTGTTCAACTCTCAAAATCTTCACTTGTTTCCTTTCACAAAAAGTTCCTCAGGCATTTAAGAATATCTGACCTGCCTTGAAGACACTGATAGAGCTCATGGAGATGTAAACATGTGGCAGTTAAGAGCCTGAGTTGGCATTTAGGCTGCTCTTTCGCCTACTAACCCATTTAATTGGGCCAATTGCTTTCCTGGGCTTCAGGGTTTTCATGTGTTGAGTGGGGGTCTGAGCGATAGCCCAGCGGGTAGGGCATTTGCCTTGCACCACGGCACCCCCATGCCGGCCTTTGTTCGATTCCCGGCATCCCATATGGTCCCCGAGAACTGCCAGGAGTAATTCCTGAGTGCAGAGCTAAGAGAAACCCCTGAGCATTGCTGGGTGTGACCCAAAAAGCAAAAAAAAAAAAAAATGGTAATAGGATTGTTAGAGGGATTGGAAGACCTAGTATTTGTGAGTGTTTACCAGTGACTACATCATAGAGCACTATATATGGCCAGAGTTATACGATTAACTCTTGAACAACAAAGGGGTAGGGGTGACCTTTTCACAATGGAAAAATCAGGTATGACTTGTAACTTCCCTAGTTCTTAAGTATAGCATCCAGTGGTATCCTCTGGAAATTGATTTCCAACCCCCTGCCCATATCAGAATGCACTGATATTCAAGTTCCATCTAATTAGTTCAGCGCATCCAAGGGTTCTGACATTGGTGGTGAGTTTAGTCCATAAATGGAGATCTAGCAGCAAGGAAAAAACTTGTCCATACGGGAACTTTCAATTCAGACCTGTGTTGTTCAGGGGTCGGAGCCTGGCAAGCTACCCGTGTCGTATTTGATATGCCAGATACCAGTAACAATTATAGACCTCATTCCCATGACCTGATGGAATGGTTTGAGGCTCTTTATGTTCCTGGAGCAAGCAGGTGCCCTTGGGCTCTACTTGCATGAGACAGGTCATATGGAGATGTTACTGGTTCCCGCTCTAGCAAATCGAAGATGAACGGGAAGACAGTGATACAGTTGTTCAGGGGTCAACCATACAATGCCTTAAATGAGTATACATTTTTGGCTTCTCCACAGAAGGAATTTTCCTCTTGCTTTAGACTTTCTGGTCATTCCTAAGATGGTTTCATTTCCCTGGCACTGTATAGCTATCACCTTTACATATGGCTCTCCTATATATCTGCATACCACATTATACTTGGGTTTTTAAAAAATAATAATAATAAATTTTTTTGTATGGGGTTGGAGATTGAACCCTGCAGGACATGTTATAAAGCAGAACAAAACCCACGATCTCATAGCTGGTATTCTATGACTGGACCCAAGGGTCAGAGTGATAGTACATGAGGAGTGCTTTAGCCTTGCCTGCAGCTCAACGAAGTTCCATCCCCAGCACCCCATGTGCTCCCCTGAGTGATCCATGAGCCCAGTCAGGAGTAAGCTTTGAACATCACCAGATGTGGCCCCCAAACTAAAAATCAAGCCAACAAATAAAACCCAAACAAAACAAACCTAAACAAAATTTTATATTGGGTCTGCTGTGTGCCAGATTCATTACGTAGGGAGGCTTCCACGGCTCCCCAAGCTAGGGGAGATACATTATGCGTGTTTCTCTGAGGAGAAGCAGCTTCACAGTTGGGGATGTTTTTGTTCAGTCTCCCAGAGTATAGTATTAGCTTACTGAGATAGGGTATTTAGTATTTGTGTTTATTAACTTTATTAAAAACAGATAATGAATAGTTCCTTTTTGTGTATATATATTGCCATAACAATGGCAAACACATGGGAGCAAAATTGTGTGTGAGTGTGTGTGTGTTGTGTGTGTGTGTGTGTGTGTGTGTGTGTGAGAGAGAGAGAGAGAGAGAGAGAGAGAGAGAGAGAGAGAGAGAGAGAGAGAGAGAACACAATCTGGAGGTGGGAACATGCATGAGGCTGGTTCTAAAGAACCGCATCCATGTTGAAAATGAAGACAGGGAGGAAAGGAGGGCTGTGTTAGAGAGTCACAGGATGAACTGTGAAATATTCACTCCAAGAAATGTTTTTCCTTAAGTGGTATGAAATGTGAAATGAATTGGGTCTCACTTTTCTTTTCCCTCTTTAGCATATTAAAACTGTTTTTAAAAATGAGATGGAGATTGGAGAAGTAAAAGTGAAAATTGTTTTCTGAAGTATCTTTGCCAAGAAATTCTCTGTAGAGACTGTTTCGAGGGTGGGGCTTCCGAGCCGATCAGCAATGTACAGGCCAATTTGCTGTTGTTTCAGCACCTTCCTGGTCAGTGACCCTTCTCTTTGGTCTGCCTCCCCAAACATCACATTTTCTCCTCCATTTCTCCCTGCCTTCTCTATTTCTTTATTCTCTTTTGGTCTCTATCTCTGTCTTCCCCACTCTTTCCTTCTCTCTTTGCTGTCTCCCTCCCCCTCCTTCTCTCTCTCTCTCTCTCTCTCTCTCTCTCTCTCTCTCTCTCCCTCCCTCCCTCTTTCTCTCCTGTCCCCAGTGAACTAGTGAAAAATTGAAGTAAAACTCAAATCTAAATACTAAGTAGCAGATGATTTCAACTGACACCTGTTTGTCAGATTATAAAAATGATGTATTTCTGATTTATTTACCTGCTTGCCTCATTGGAAGGCCACTAGTAGCTTCTCTTCCTGCTTCCCCTCCTGCTCTCATCTCCCAGCCTTCCAGGAGAGCCCTGTGGAGAGGAGCTCTTACTAGCTCAGCCTGATTGGGGGAGACATACTTGAAGATTTAGCACTAGTAAGTTCCCCATATTTTCCGACAGTTACCAATGAACTTTCAATGCTTTTCTTTTGTCTTTTTCCTATCTCATGTAGACACTGCTGTGATAGGCACTCAGAACTGGCACACATAGATGGAGAGATGACTGCTGTGGGGGAGCTGAATAGCAGCTCACTGCCATGACTGCAGAGTTTGTGCATGTATAGCTGCATGATATGGCTAGACCATTCATGAGCCTGGAGAGTGGACAGGGAAGCGGGGAGACAGCCGTGCCATCAGCAAATGACACCAAAAGGCAGGCAACAAGTCACCAGTACAGGAGTTACAAAGAGGGGTGGGAAAGGGAGCAGGGTGATCACCTCTGTTGCTCCTGGGGATGACTCTGTGTGTGTGTGTGGGGGCGGTGCGTGTGCACTAGGACTTTAGTATGTAAAGGAATTAACATAGACATGGAAATACGCAGAGAGATAAGAAGTTGCAGGCTGAGTCTGGATCATGTAAGGAGGTGAAGTGTCTATATGAAATCATTGAAGTTTTAAAAATGTGTGTGTGTGTGTGTGTGCGTGTGCACGTGCAGTAGGAAGCTGTTAAGGGCTCTGCAAAGAGCTGTGATAGGATTATGATGAATGTGAGCGTGTGTGTGCATGTGCGCTCTCCTACACTAGGACTTTAGTTTGTAAATTAAATAGCATAGACATGGAAATACGCGGAGAAATGGCAAGTTGCAGGCTTAGTCTGGATCATGTAAGGAGGTGAAGTGTCTGTATGAAATCATTGAAGTTTTAAAAATGTGTGTGTGCTCATGCGCAGTAGGAAGCTGTTAAGGGCTCTGCAAAGAGCTGTGATAGGATTATGATGTGTGCATGTGTGTATGTGTGTGTGTGTGTGCGTGCTTGTGTACATGTATTTTTTGCTTTTACTTTTTAATTTTCCAAGTCTTTTTAGGAACTGTTAGGCAACCTTAGCTCTGGAAAGTGTGCGCTGAGTGTCTTTATGTGTCTTTCTTTTCCCTCTCTGCCTGGCTGGGCTCCATCTCAGGCTTCTGAGTGTGGCTGCGCTGGCTCCCGAGGGTCGATGAGATGTCTATGAACAGACCCTGGGCCTCTTCCTCCATGTTCCCACTTTTTCACCTTCTTTTTCTCTTCCTCCTCCTCTTTCTCTGCCACCACCCCCAGCAACAGCAGCATGCCCCTCCGAAAATAAATAAACCAGGCGCTCCAAAAAGGTTCCAAGCACATTAGTCACATATCCCAGAAGTTTAATACAGAATTATTTTGACAGCGAGAACAAGAAGTGTTTTCTAGTTGAACGCACAGAACTTGCTTCTTCCAACTGGGCTTTCTGCCTCACAGACAGATGATATGTTTTTTAGATGGATCAGCCACGCAGGAGACTGCGTCGCTTCCTTGGATACATGACAAGCCACTCACTACCAAAAGTGGTTGCGGAAAAGAAGCAAAATGAGAGAGAGAGAGAGAGAGAGGGAGGGAGGTAGGGAGGGAAGGAGGGAGAGGGAGTTATAGGGAGAGGAGAGAGGGAGAAAGGATGAGAGGGAGAGACTGACATAAAAAGGATGTCCTTGTTGCAAATGGATCTTTCGCTCCAGTATCTTCAATAAGTCACTGAGAAATTTTGGTCTGTTTATTTATTTATTTGACTGCTTCTGGAGCTGTGAACTCCTTATTAAAATCCAGGCCCAAGCACATTCTAAAAGATGAGGACCGATTCAGTTATTGCAATGCGGGTGGTTCTCCAAGCATTCCATTTGAAGAGCTCTTCCAGAAATATTTCTTAAGTAACTTATTTAGCACTTTCTATTGCCGTTACTAAGCAGATTGAAGAACTCTCCCGATGTTTTCACCAGACTACTCTCAGGTTGACGTGAACCCCCTTATCCCTATTTGCTATATGGAGTTGGACAAACGCCACCCAGAAATCCTTCTTCACCCAACAGGGATTCTTAATACTGCATCTGAAGAGTCATAAAAAGAGTACGAAGGTGTGCTCTGTTTTTGCTAGCTTTTCTCCTTCAGGGCTCTCACAGCAAACTGCATATCTGTCCCTCTAGCGAAGGTCACCAGGACTATGTATAATGGGGAGAAAAGTGAAGGAGATATCAAAACCTGCTCAACCTCTTTTTGGGGGCACCCATAGAAGCAGTACTTAGCACCTTAACCTGACTCTGTTCAGGGATCACTTGTCACAGTGCTCAGTGAAAAATTTGAAGGGCCAAGTATAGAATCCAGATAGGCAAGTTGGCTGGTGGCATTACTGTGAAAGGGCAGATGATTCAGTGAGCTCAGTGATCCTTCTAGAACTCTAGAAAACTCCCTGTGAAAACCATCATTAGAGAAGCTTCGAGACTCTTTTCCACCCCTGATCCCATGTGTTCGTCTCTCAAAGCTGAGAAAGGGAGACATGATGCTTGCTGCTCTCTTCAGGCTTTGAAAGGCTATATGGTTCAGGCCTTTGAGCTTCTCCCACGAGGCCCTGCCAGCTACAGGTGCCCAGATCATCACACCTGCGTTGGGGCTTGTGTGTAGCTGGTCACTGCATGAATGATGCTTTCAGTATATTCTTTCCTCCATTGCTGGGGCTCTGGACTAATATGCTCTGTCTCTGAGTGTCTCTGAGAATAGTGTCATGGTGTTCAATCCATTTTGAAGCTGTTTGTTTTTAAGATATTAGTTGGGGGGGTGTGCATGGGGGAAGACCTCCAAAGTTGTGTTCAAGAGGCCTGGAGGCCACAGTGACATTTGGCTAACTAGGCTGGACAGTTCATTGCCAGGATGTGGAGATACAGAGGCGATGCTGCTCAGGCCCTGCAGGCTGAGGACCACCAGGAGCATTTGTACAGTGCTCAGGGCCTTCCAGGCCCAAGGACCACTGCTGGTTCTGGTGATTGGACCCATGGCAGGCACTGCATTGTTCTCTCTCTCTCTCTCTCTCACTCTCTCTCCCTACCTCTCTCCCTCTCTCCCCCTCTCTCTCTCTCTCTGTCTCTGGACTCAAGTGTCGTTTTAAGAAGAAATCAAAGCCTCTCGGTCCTCTCGTTCACTTCACCAGCCATGTTCATAAGACGTTGGACTCTTACCCAAGGAGGTTCTGACCTTTATGCTTTTGCCTCACTTTATATTTTCATACTGCAAGGCAGTTCTAAAGAAGCAGGGTCTTTATAGAACTTCTAACAACTCAGAACCAAAGGAAGCTCAGTAAGATAATGCACATGTAGTCACAGTAAAACACACATTTCAGAAGACCATTGAGAATCAGTGAAGAGACTTGAACCTAAGGCTCCACGTCTCATACCGTAGCACCAAATTCTTCATGCTCCTTGGAGTAAGGCTTTGGAGTAAGGCTGCTATGAAAGATGCTATATGTTGTTTAGTTATAGGTTAAACATTGCAAGGTAGTCATTTTGCAAACAACTTTCTTAATAAAGAGTTACCTTATTAGACAGAAAAAGTTGGAACCAGTTTGTAGATGATTCACTATTGCTCTTTAGAAGAGAGGAAATTTCTCAAGGCTTTACTTCACAGAATTGATAGGCCTCCAATTCTTGCCACAGCATCTTGTCTTTACAGATATTTTAAGTACAGAACATGATCCCCGACCATTCTTAGTCCTCACAAAGACCTAAGTGGTTTTGAAAATAACACCACCAGTTTATGGGGCCACACACGACAGTGGGTGTGCATAGTGTTTTTAAAGGTCAGTGTGTGCCCCCCCATTTTTTCCTTTGTGTTTGAAGATTATAATAACTGTGCTGATCCTTCTACTTTCATTTTAAATTGTACATGCTTAGTGTTGGTATTTAGAAGCCCTCTGACCAGTGTACCATGGGGCAAGTTTTTTTTTTTTTATTCCAGGTCCCTTGGTTTCCACATTCATCAAGTAGCTATCTTTCCTTCTCTTTTTCTAAGTTTTATATGTGTAGGGACTGTCAGTTAAAATCTCCTTTGTATAATTTTTTTCAAAATATTATTTGCCACATTTGATGCTTATTACATTATTGTTTTAAAATGAAGTAACAATAATAATTTATCCCTGCTTGGGAAGAAGATTTTCTGGATGCAGTTTCCAAAAAGTTTAAATGTCAGCCATCACATAAAGAGATAAGTGTGCTTTCTCAAGAAAAAAATGTATGCCGGGCCGGAGCAATAGCCCAGTGGGTAGGGCGTTTGCCTTGCACACGGCTGGCCTGTGCCGGCCTGGGTTCGATCCCGGCATCCCATATGGTCCCCTGAGCACCGCCAGGAGTCATTCCTGAGTGCAGAGCCAGGATAAACCCCTGAGCATTTCCGGTTGTGACCCCAAAAAAAAAAAAAAGAAAAACTGTATGCTTTATACATGTTCTGATTGAATAATGGCAATGTTTTTGCTCTTCTGATTGATTTTACTTTTGTAAATCTAGGTTGAGATAACTCATTATACTCAGTATTTATGATTGCACACACACATGTACTCACACAGACACACACACATACGTACACATACACCCACACCACACACATGGGAGAAGTCGTTCTGTGTTTGTTAAACTTGTCACTTTCATGAAACTCAGTATTTGGTTAGCATACCTTTGGGTGAGCGAGAGAAAAATAACCGTCTTTGTGCTAAGATCAGGGTGTGAATCAAATCTCCCTGCCTTTTGCATTTTAGTAAGTGTTTCCTAGATGGATTCATCAGATTTCCAGTAAAGACAAACAGCTCAGAAAGCAGATTGTATTCAGACTCGAATTCTGTGACCCAGGCATTAAAGCTTAGTTCCATATATGGTTAAAAGAAGACTAGGGAGAGGGAGTTTGAGGGAAAATACCAGACATAGAATGCATTCCTGAGACATGTGCATTCACAACTGAGCAAACAGGACCTTCCTTGGTTTGCCATCTTATGCAGGACATGAACTGGGAAGGGTTGAGAAAGAAGCTAGTGTTCCAAGCATCTGCTACAGTGAAGAGTTTATTTTCCTTTTCCTTTTTGGTCCCATGTAGGCTTAATTTGGAGACAGTCTTTATGTCCATGCTAGCATGGAAGGACGACTAAGAAATTATTCTTGGAGTCAGCAGATGTGAGTTCTCAGCCAGATTCGACCGCCGTCCAGCTGTGAAATTCTCTCTAGCTTGTTGTTTCCAGTGTCAAAATGGCAGGGTGGATTTGATGATCTCCCAGATCTTTACTCTTTATATTTTCTTTAGTTCTAATTTTGCCTGAGATTTTCCAGTTCCTGTGGAATTCCCCACAGAAAGTAGTTTGTAATTCTCCCAAATACTTTCTGCAATTTGACCTTCCAAGACAAAGTACAAATTCCAGTCTTGAGTCCTTCATTGTGATTTTCTTTAATATGTGCTGCTCATATTATTGACTTTTCACTTGGCAGGCTGGAGATAAATGCATGTACAACTTCTTCATGATCTTCTCTCTCTGTTCTTCCTGCTAATTAGGGTACTCAGTGCTGGGTTGTAGGACTAGGCGTACACTTAGCAAACAAGCCTTCTAATGACCCTGTTAGTTGTCTGTTTCCCTTAAATTCTATCTCTCTGTGGGAGAAGTGGGACCAGCAGGATGAAGATCCCACACAGCTTCCTCACACCTTAGAAATGGGATCAGGGATGTGAAATTGAGGTGTTGGTTCTCCAGTCATAATTGGATGAGTCACTTGCCTGTCACAGATGTTAAGAAGGTTAGGAAGAAATAAAAATGCAAAACTGAAGCGATTGCAGTCATGCCCACTTTATGGGACAAGTCATGATGTCTAATGTTCCTCTTGGTATTTATGGGTCCTGTAGTCTATTATCAACAGATTTCAATAGTTTCGTTGCAAAAGTTTGTAATATTTAGCTTCTTATGCAAGGAGTAATAACCAAAGTCCTTTCCCCAGTGCTGTTTGTATAGTGCACAACATTGCTTTCTTAGCTGAGATAAGGCCTCTTGCTTTGTTGCTCTACAGGTTTTCCTGCTCTTGCTCATAGTAATTAATGATGGGTACATCGGATCTTTGCCCACCAGTACATTGCATAGTTGTGGAAGGTTAAAATTTGAGGAAACCATTGTGGTGGGTCAGGTATACTTAGGAGCCCCCTTGTATGATGTAAGAACTTGGTGCAACTCTGGTGTACCTCACTGTGATGGTCCCTTTTTTTTGGGAGATCTCGACAACAGCCATACCCTGGTCAGAGAAGGAGGCAAGTGTGTAGTGAGTGACTGCTCTTTCTTGCACAATTTTGTTTATTTTGGATAATAAGGCACTTAAAATGTTTGATTCTTATCAAACAAGGGTTTGTTTTGCATGCTGATATGTGGAAATGAGCCATATACCATAGGTGCAAAGGACTTTAATTATTTTTTTAGAATATACCATCTATTTGCATCATATGCATACCATATATTGCATCTAATGCATACCATCAGTTTGCATTCAGCAAACGGAATTTGTCTATTAAAATCATATCCCCCTTTTTATTTAGTTTCTTGATTTGGTTGATTTAGTTACTTGCTTTTTAGAGAGATTATTGACTGTCATTTATCCTAAAGTTCCCCTTTCTATGATTTGGGCCTGACATTTTGGATTATGGGACTTGAAAATTGAGGACATAAGCTTACAATGTATTTTTCCTTTCAATTCTATTTTTTAGTACTAGAATTGCATCTTTATTATTGTACTAATTTGAACCACTTAGGAACATGTTCCTGCACTTGATATTTGAAACCATACTTTCTTAAAACCACAAAATCTTCACATTATACGGGTTTTGAAAGGTTCTCTTTAAATAGCCCTAGAACAGTTTTTCTCTTTTTTAGTGACACTAAAATATATGCTCTTTATTTATTTTTTCACTGTGATAAAATTTGCTTCTCTCTCTGTGCTCAAGGTTGATGACTGGTAGTGCTTAAGGGGCCATATGGTGTTCAAGGGATTGAATCCAGTGACCCCCTACTCACTGTACTATCACCTTGGCCACAAATGAAACAATTCCCCTTTTCTTCTTGTTCTTGTTCTTGTTCTTGTTCTTGTTCTTCTTATTCTTGTTCTTGTTCTTGTTCTTGTTCTTGTTCTTGTTCTTGTTCTTGTTCTTCTTCTTCTTCTTCTTCTTCTTCTTCTTCTTCTTCTTCTTCTTTCTTCTTCTTCTTCTTCTTCTTCTTCTTCTTCTTCTTCTTCTTCTTCTTCTTCTTCTTCTTCTTCTTCTTTCTTCTTCTTTTTTTTCTTCTTCTTCCTCCTCCTCCTCCTCCTCCCCTCCTCCTCTTCTCCTTTTCCTTCTTCTCCTCCTTCTCTTCCTCCTCCTTCTCCTCTTTCTCCTCCTCCTCCTCCTCTTCTCCTTCTCCTCCTCCTTCTCCTCCTCCTCCCCCCTTCTCCTTCTTCTCCTCCTCCTCCTCTTCTCTTCTCCTTCTCCTCCACCTCCTCCTCCTCCTCCTCTTCTTCTTCTTCTTCTTCTCCTCCTTCTTCTCCTTCTCCTCCTTCTTCACCTTCACCTTCTTCCTGTTTTCTTCTTCTTCTTCTTCTTTTACTTCCTCCTTATCCTCCTTCTTCCTCCTCTTCCTCTTCCTCCTCTTCCTCCCTCATCCCTTCCTCGTCCCCTTCTCCTCCTCCTTCTTCTCCTTTGCCTTCTCCTTCTCCTTCTCTTCCTTCTCCTCTTCCTTCTTCACCTCCTCCTCTTCCTCTTCCACCTTCTCCTCCTCTTTCTCCTCCTCCTCCTCCTTTTTCTTCCTCTTCTTCTTCCTTCCTCCTACTCCTTCTTTTTCTACCTCCTCCTCCTCCTCCTTTGAACATATCTTCATTTTTCCCATTATGTAACATTCTGGGGGCACGTGGTGCCCTGGTGCAGAATTGTAGTACCTGCACTAGATTCCTTGAGGTCAAGAACTGTGTCAGATTTTCATCTGTATCTCCTTTTGATGCAGCTCCAATTCCAAGCACCTAGATCAGTACCAATAGCCTCAAAAGATAAATTTTTGATAGTTGAATTTCTTTCACTATTTCCTTTGCCCCTTACTCAACTTGTCCAGTCAATGGAAGGCACTCTCTGGAACTGTTAGGTATGTGGGATAAGTTGTACAGTTTGCTGTCCTCCACCAGACTTTAGCTTTTGTTTAGATTTCAGAATGCTGAATAACTAAGAAAAAGTGATTTCAAAGCACTCTGCAGATGAAAAGTGCTTCATATGTAATAAATAATATTGGTCTCTCAAGATTAGGAATGGTCTGGAAAGTGCCGACTTTGCAGGCTATAGAAGTTCTGCTGTCCCTGACAGTGAAGAGTGAATTGGTTGATATTGACTCTGTACATCATTTTGTAATTAGTATTTTCATCTCTGTATCATTGTGTGTTCCTTTTTAGGGACAAAGCTTGCTTTCCAAAATATCTAGGAAATAGTTCATCAGTTCTAGGAGAACTTAAGGAACACCTTGAAAATAGAAAACTTCTAGGCAAAACCTTATGTAATCCTTTAATTCATTGATTCAATCTAGTGCTTTTTTTAGGATATATCTTCTTTTCCTGTTATTGCTTCTTATAGGGAGTCTGTAGTAACCTCTGTCTTAGTTTATGATTATGTGGATTGTATCTACTCTTAAGAGGTAGAGTTGGTACATTTCTCCAAGGTAAACAGTGGGAGCAGTGGGAGACCAGAAAGGACCTTCTTGTCTTTGAACCATTCTTTATTTTTTGCTTTTTGGGTCACACCCAGCAATACTCAGGGCTTCCTCCTGGCTCTTCACTCAGGAATTACTCCTGGTGGTACTCGGGGCACCATTTTGGATGCTAGGGATCCAACCGGGTTGACCACATGCAAGGCAAATGCGCTACCTACTAGATTATCACTATGGCTCCTGAACCATTCTTTTTAATAAAAAACAGTATTTTCCTTATATACTGAATTTTCCCCAGACAATCTCTTCTACAGATATATCTATTTTTCCTTTTTGAATTTCCTCCAGGGAGATGCTTGTCTTTCATTCCTCTTAGAGTAGAGTTCAATAACTATATGAGTATGTGATAGCTGTCATGGACCGTCAGGATCATGGACTGTGTTTGCACCTGTGTACCATGTTGAAGTGATTGAACTAAGTAGAAGTAGAATTGTGCTATTATTCTTGATGACTTAGAAATTCTTATCCTTAGCAACACATAGTTGGGCATTATTTAATCAATACATATTTGTTGACCACCTGCTATATTCCAGGAATTCTTCTGATTAGTGAACAAAACAAAATCCTCTTGAGCTCACCATTGGAAGATATAATAGAAGCATGATTTCAAAAATAACTTGACAGAAGTGTGCTTAACATTCTACCCTCCTTCAAAAATGAAATAAAATAAAGGATTCCAGCAAATAGATACAGGAACGTTCGCCTTCTGGTATTTCTTCTTTCTCTATTGTCCTATTTTCTCTTTTCCTTTTCCTAAGTGGAATCACCACTCTTTACTCTCTTTTACTGACTTATAAAGACATCTATGCCTTCTGTTCATTCCCTTTTTTCGCTTTCTTGTCTATGTGTCTATGGTCTGCATGGGAAGATACAGAGGTGAAGCTGATGCTCACTTTATCCCAACATTGTATTGTTTTTCTAACTGCTCCAGTGAAATCTCGTAGGGGGTGTTGTTGTTGATAGGTGCCTATGCTGTGAATTAGAACATAGAAATGAGGGCTTTCATTAATCAGTTAAGTAAAGCCATCAGTGTTCATTGCATTGGCAGAACCCAGCTGAAGGTCTGGATGTGAATAGATGCTGGTGTCCTAGCATAGTCTGCACAAAGGTCTTCTTTCAGAAAATTTTCTGATCCTCTCCCCTGTCTTGGTTTTAAAGTGGCTTTGCCAGAATATGCAATTAGTACTTTTTGAGTTTCCCTTCTTTCAGTTTTTGTATCTCTATCAGGGTTTGATACTTTATATGGTTATTTTGCTTATTTCTTATCTCTCTAGGAGTTACGGACTATGTCTGTGTGTGTCAAGGTATGTTAAATCAACTGAGGAAAGGCTGTTTTCCTCAGTGAAAACTAGGGTTTTTTGTCATTGTTTGTTTTGGCATAAAGAAGATGGCTTCACTCTTAACCTTTGATTTTTACATTTTAGTGACTGAAATGTAGAGTACTGCCCACTGTATTGAGTGAGTAGTTGTACTTTTCAGTTAGACAGGATGCCTAGTCAGGCCTAAGGTTTATAGGACCTGACCATTCTTAGGATAATGTTATTTACTTCAAACCAAGATGTTTGGCAATGGATTCATGTTTGGCAATGAATTCAATGGATTCATTAGATACAGCGTAGAAATTGTGGGACTGAATTCTTTTCCACTAATTGAGACCTCTACTTTCAGGCTGTCTCCTGTCCCTTTGTTTCTCTGATACATTCAAGCCCTCAGCTCCTCTTGAGTTATCCTGCTACTCAAATATATTTATTCATTTAATTTCATCTTTGTTGTGTGTGTGGGTGGTGAGTGGGGTCATACCTAGGGGTACTCAGGTTGTTCCTGACTTTGTGCGTAGGAATTACTCACGGTAGTGCTTGGAGGACCATGTGGTACTAGAATTGAACCTGGGTTGACTGCGCATGAAACAACTTCAAGCATCTTAACTCTTGTACTTTATGTCTCTGGCACCAGATCATATTGCTCAAGTTTACTGCAGACATTTTACATGTTAGATACCAAGTGAATTGCTTTCTGAACCTCATTTCATTTAATCTTTCAAACTAGCCTGTATAGTAGTATTATCCGTACTGTGTAATGTGGATAGGAAAGGTAATCTCTAGAGAGGTCACATGGCTTGTGATGGCAGGAGCAGAATCTTTATCTCTTGGACACTGGCTTTGAATTTCTTAGTTTTCTGCTCTCTCCTGGTTTTCGTGTCATTCTGCTAACCTTGTCTTGCTAAGTCAACCAAGAGCCATGAAGATGGCTTGAATGCGGACTCTTCCTGGCTTTTTTTTCCCCACTGCTACAGGTAGCCAAAACTCTTGAATGTGTGTTATATTGTTCTCTAACTTCTCACCAGGTTCTGAATTGGCTATCAAAGGTGAGTTTGTTGCTCATTGCTTTCTACTGGGTTTACTTTTTTTTTTTTTTTATGGCCAACTTGGTTTATTATCACCCAGGGATGGTTTGAACAATTACTTTCTTGACTGTTGGATTCATATCTCTGCACTGTTTCTCCTCATTTTGCAAAAGCTCTGTAATCATATGGATTGACAGTGAGTTTGCTTCTGCATATCCATTGTAAAACAGTTTGCTTTAAACTAAGATCTAGAGGTGTAACTTAAAATTTGGGGTAGAATGAGGTTTGGAAAGAGATATGGCCTTCACATCTTCTGGTGGGCACGACCTAGCCTCTTGAAATCATGCTCTCCAGGGAACGGCCTCGGCTTGGGGCACTTATATTATTGGTACTTAGCATTCTTGTATTACTTTACATTTGCAAAGTGCTTTCCAGTGATTTATTAGCTGTTCTTGTTTTTAATAGTCCCTGGAGGTAAGTTGATATTCAGCCTTCTGAGAACATAAATGCATAGAGATATTATTGGAACTGGGGTCAAGACTCTGACTCCTGGGATAAGATCATTTGGGGTCATTGCCTCATGAGGATTACTGGGAGATCAAGTAGACTTAACTTTAGCTCCGAGTCGCTAAAGCAGAGGTGGCATGATGTTAGCTATTTAAGGAAATTGCAAGGAAGCCATTATCCAAAGACCGAATTCCAGTCTTGTCTCTGCTATCGACCAGCTGTACTGACCTTGAGTAATCACTTTGCCCATCTACGTCTTGGACTTGCCTTTTGGTTGTCTTCTAAGTCCTGTTAGATCCAGTAATCACGGTGAATATGGTTCTATGACTCTATATCCCTTTTTCTGGCAGGGGTACCTGAGAACTTCTATAAAGTAGATCCCAAGGGCATAGATCTAAGATATTAGAAAATAGCAAAAAGGTCATCACCTTCAATTTTCTTAGGATTCAAGGACTAACTGACAATGATACACTATTACATTTATTTCAAGAAACACCTAATCCACTGAGAGTGAGTTAACCTGCTACAAGGAAGTCACACTGGAGCCAAGACCATCAATCCTGTATCTTCTGGGTGTTGTAGAAAGTAATTAGCAGACTTGATTATCTCATTGGTTCAACGCACGTTTTAGGGATGTGATGTAATGCAAGGAAGCATTTAGTTGTCAGATTTTAGGGGCTGTATCAAATTTATTCTTGCAGGAAAAGTCTAGTTGTCCTGGCAACCTGAAATTGATTTTCTTTTTTGCTCTTGTCAGCTGAAACTGGTCCCCTTTGAATCATTCCTCTGATTTAATATAGAGAACTTTGTGTCCCCACCTGGTGACCGAATCGTTCTTAATGGCAGGTAACTCCAGCAAATGTTTCCTTTCCTATCTGAGCCAGAAGCTGTGCTTGATTACTACCGTTCCCCTTTGTTGTTCTCGTTATGTTTTTTATGTGTCCCTGGAGTTAGGCCTAGAAATAAAATGACATTCAATTGATTAAGAGTTTAATCAGGCCTGTAGAACAATGATGTAATTGGCAGCCAATCAGGCATTTTCATTTTCAGATGCCTCTCGGACAGAGGTGGGATTAGGATGGCTTGGCTTAGGAGTTCTTTTGTGTGAGCTCACTTAGCTTTTTAGTAACCTGGGAGTCTGCTGTCATGATCCATAAGACAAAGAGGAAATGGAGCTGCTTGATTATTTTCTGCCTCTGTCATCCCTCTCAAGAGAAGTGGGTGGTCTTTAAAGGAGGAAAGTAGAATGAGCAATAAGAAGAAACCGATGCCCAAATAGACAGGGAGGTTGTGAGAAACCAATTTACTTTACTAAATGATTGTGAAGTCCCTGCGTCATATATACCCTATCTTTGGTTACAGAGGAAAACTTGTGATGTTGACTGTTGCACTGCTGCCAGTAATTTTGAGGAACCCTGAAATTCAGCAAAAAATGCCAGAAAAGAGAGATGAGGAAAGAGATATTAGTTATCAAAATAGCAGGTATTGAGAGTTGAAAATCTGCTGACTTTATTGTAATTCCTGGTGTAATTCTAGGCGGGCTTATTACACAGGTATTTTATGAGTCAGTGATGGAAGCTGTGTTTGCCAGGAAGCAGAACAGGGTCACTTAGCCATTTTCCTTTTAGTCTGGTCTTTCCAGCGGGCGATTAGAGTGATAGCACACAGTATACACATTGAAGACGTTGGAGTCAGATTGTCTGGGTTTAAATCCAGGATTCCTCTGCTTAGTAGCCACATGACCTAAGGCAAATTGCTAAATTTCTGTGACTCAGCTTCCTCTTCTCTAAAATGGGGCTAAAGATAGGACTGACAAGGGATGCTGATGAATTAATGCATGTCACGTGCTTAGAAAACAAATTCTGCACACTTTCAGCTTTCCATATATACTGCTACCATTACTCTTAGGGGAAAGACATTCCAATTTAATAGGCGTTATAAAACCATGTATTTATAAGTGAAATGTAGATATATATGCTGTATTATAGAATAGGCAGTGGATGAATTGATGCGTGCATGAATGAATAAAGAATTAGTAATATAAGTGGAGAAAGTCTGTTTTCCATGGGAGGAATTTCAGAATTAATTATAGGGTGAGGATGCAGGGACGGGAAGAGGTCGTCATCATTATTGCACTTTACCAAACCCCTTCCCACACTCCCATCTTTTTCTCCTCCAATGAAGCAACCATTGTTAAAACATTTATATGAGCCTATTTCCCTGCCTTCCATATTTATAATTCTGCGTATATAAATATATAAAATAACTAAATGTATTTGTGTGAGCTTTAGACTCTGTGTTCTGTCACACTGGTACAGTCACCTGGATCATCCTTGATTTCTGCAATATCATTCTTGCATCCATAGATGGAGTGGTAGCTGCTCTCTCATCCATGGAGACTTTTCATTGTCTCTGTTTTCCCATCCCTTTCTTCTCCCAGAACTTTAGGATTTTTATATTAATGTTATTCCTTAAAAACTTTCTTGACTTTTGCATAAATATGGTTTTAGGGATCAGACACTTACCTGAGGTGTCAGACCTTTGATGACTCACATTCTGACTATCCAGCTGAAGCTGGATTAACCAGTTTCAGTGGTTAATTCTCATATCCCTACCAATAAATGGACTTTTCCTGAGTTTTTACTCTGGAGGGTGTGAAGAAGTTAGTGCTGGTCTTGAAGTCAATTTTAGGTAATGAGTGAGATCTTTGTTCTGTGGCCAAGGTGATAGGGTTTGTAACCCTATCCAGTATCCTTGTGCTTAGGATTGAGTATCCTGAGAATTGTGAGCTCAGAGCCTGTCATGAGCCTTTGTGTACTTTGATGGAATCTCTGTATCTTCAGGTAAGCGATGCCTTTGCGCAGGGTCCTACTCAGTCTCACTCTCAGGCAGCTGCCTGTTCACCACCTTCATGAGCTCTCTTTGTCCATCCCATAGTCATACTCTTCCTCACACCACAGAACCAGCCTGCTTGACTGGCCCTGTCAAGCAGCATTCTTATATGTCCACATTCACTCCCACTTTCTCGGGATCACCACCTTTCTTGGGTGCTTGGGTGGATCACTCTCTTCCTACCCGCATTTCCCCTGTCATGTGGTATTTTTTTTTTTTTTTTGCTTTTTGGGTCACACCTGGCGATGCTCAGGGGTTAACTCCTGGCTCTTTGCTCAGGATCTACTCCTGGCGGTGCTCAGGGGACCATATGGGATGCCAGGGATCGAACCCGGGTCAGTCATGTGCAAGGCAAATGCTCTACCCACTGGACTATTACTCTGCCCCCCTGTCATGTGGTTTTAATTTTGAGAAATGCTTTCACTGACCACCTTGTATTATGATGGGTATATCTCTATATGAGCTCTGATCTTCAGAGTCCAGTCATTCCTGAACCTATTCCTGAACTCTAGCCTAGTTCAGTGGCAAGAGTTTATAGCCACTATATGGATGTGGTAAATGGAATTACTAAAGAGGTCTGAGGGGTTGGGAGGTTAGACTCACCTGAGGAACTAGCAGAATTCACTGGAACTGGTCCAGAAGCACGTAGCCTTGACGAGCAAATTTCAACTTTAACTACATTATTTCTTTTTTTGGGGGGTGGGTAGAGTTTGACACACCCAGTGATTCTCAGGGACTATTCCTAACTCTGTGTTCAGGGATCATCTCCTGATGGGGTTCAGAGAATCTGGGTCATGCCAGGCCAACAAATGTCTTAACCCCTGTACTGTCTGTTTTGCTTCCACAGAGGCAGAGAAAATGGTTGTGTCTGCTTTTAAGATGCTCGTGACCCTCTCTGTGAAATTAAGTTTCAGTCTCTTCACCAAGTTCTTAGGTTCTCAGTGTATCAACATTCCTATGGAAAAAACTTAGCTTTTGGAGAGAAAAAGGTGTTTTTTGTGATAACCTCTAAATTTCAGACTTTGATGATTAATCTTATTGAAAATAGTTTGTAGTTGTTCTTTTTATCGGAAAAAAGGCATGCAGAGACACCGCATTTGTGAAATTTTAGGAAACTCTAGTCTTATTTTGTGACTCTGGCCTTTGGGAGCTGTCCAGGGTCAATCTGTGCTTACTCGGTGGTATCAGTAAATCTCCTTCCCTCAGGTGCTGCTGGGATCTTTACTCCATGGCCACAGATGAAATGCCTTTTGTCAACTCAGATTTTGCATGTACTCCCAAATGCTGTTTCCAGTGACTCATGCACAGAAAACCTTTTGTTGTTTAACATGCCACACAGAGACAAGATTTAGGTGGAAGAACATAGTGAGAATCGGAGAGTAGAGACTAAGTTCAGAATTATCTAGTTTCATTTCTCAATCTGCCAGAGACATACTGTGTAAAAGAAGTCTTTATTTCAAAATCTGTAAAATGGGGACATTGATGGTTGGGGAATTGTCATTCATATTAGCTGAGATTATTCAGATAGAGCATCTGCCAGAGCATGTATTCTGGTCAACAATAGAGTATCTCGAGGAAGTTGTGAAGACTTGGTTATAAGCCCAACCGTCAGAGCTGTTAGGTTTGAGCTGATTTATATAATTTCATGAACTTGATATACTAAATATGAGTACTAAATTAGTTGGCCTTTAATTGTGATGAAATATTCTTTGCATGCTAACTTGTAAGGATTAGGGAATGTTTGTAAAATGATTAGCTCAGTGGTGTTTTTTGGCTCCTGGATGAGAGACTGACAGTCCCCATTGCTCACTTCCTAGAATGTGGATATGCTGATTGGATAGCATACTGTAATATATTTTAGTTTTTCTTTTTAAGGCTTTTGGGCCACACCCAGTGGTGCTCAGGGCACTTCTTGCTCTGCGCTAAGGAATCACTAGAATGCCACAGATTGAACCTAAGGCACCACGTGCAAGGCAAGTACTTTTATCCACTGTACTTTCTCTCTCTGACCTCCTAGTAGGTGTTCCTGAAGCCCCCTTCCTAGCCTTGTTCTCTTTCTGTGCTTTGCACACAGATTCTCACTAGAAGCCAGAACCGTGAATAAACCTTGGGCACGAACATTTTTAGATGAATACAAGTAGAGACGTGTATGAAAAAATGCACTACTCTGGTGGAGTGTGTTTCAGGAGATTTTTACATTATTAACTATTGAAGAGCTCTTTATTTTTCCCCAACGTCAATATTTTACCTAATGAATGAAGGAGTTGTGATGGAAAGAAAGGGCTAAGACAGGTGGTGACGAGATGAGTTACTGCTTGTTCAAGGTTGAGTGATAGACCTATTCGAAGGTTGTGGCAGGTTAGAATGGACAAGAGCGGCTGAAAGGAAGAGCTGGCATATAGAAGGACAATGATTTCTCCGAGGCCCAAGGCAGGTGTGGGAGGTGCTAGTTAGGTCATGAAAGTGCAAGGGCTGGAGTTGTTGCCTTAATTCTTAGGGAGTGGCAGCTGTCTTTCTACAGTCAGAAGCAGAGGTTATTTTATTGTTACCAGCAGGTGAGGTAAATGAATAGCCTGTCCTATGTGTGAATATGTACATGCGTATACATGTCATACATGGGCACCGGTAACAAGTCCAAAATGTTGGGGACTTACCCAAGACCATCAAACTAGGAAACAGGTTTCATTTGCTTAAAGTGCTGAGTTTAATAATGACTGTTAATGACAGAAAGGGACTGGGGAATTTGCAGGCAAGGGGCCTTGGACCCCAGTTCCTGCTCCCTCCCGCGAGGCAGTGAGTGAGAGTTACAAGTTTCACTGTTTGATAACATCACCTCTTCTGCCTTCCCAGAAATTATTCCTCGAAGTATGACTTGAATCATTACGCTGTTGGGAGATGCCTCACTTCAGAACTGACTTTCTCCTCTGGGTGTTTAAAAATGATGGTGGTAGCTACAATTCAGAGGTGACCTTATCAAATGCAAAAAAGTAGGGTGTCTGGCTTCAGGGAGTGGGGCCTGCTTTCACTTTTAGAGATCTCTGAGTGTCGGACAAAATGTCCACTTCTTAGTCCCTAGTCTTCTTCCCTCTGCTAATTGGAGGATAGATTCCTCCTTGACAATTTCATTGTGGCAGTGTTTTTCAAATAGCAATGTTGGTCAATGTACAATAGAGTAAAGGGCTAAACAGGGATTGGGTTCTGTATCTAAGTGTGCAAAGTATTTAGGTGATGTGGTCAGGACCCATAAAAGTGCAGGCCTTTAATGTAATGAAAACAACATCCAGCAGTGGGAGGGGTAGGAGAGCTCATGAAGCATTTTATCGTGAAGGTTAATAACTGTTGAAGCTATTGGCTTGTAACCTGGTTTTAATCTGCCCTGAGCTAACTACAAGTATTAACATTTTGTCAGTAGCTAGGTAGTAGTAAGGAGGTAGAGGATAGGCTGCTCTGTTTTTTTTTTTTTTTTTTTGGTGGGGGAGGAATTCATAAAACTACTGTAAAGATGAACAGGTTCAGAGGAAGGCATAAGGGCTAGAGAGAAAAGGGTTTCCAAGACCTCAGAGTGAATTGGAGAGTGGGGTCCTTGCCTTATTTTGTCCCAGTGTGTCAAATTCTACCTTTAAATGTGGACTTTGTCTTTGCCTCAGACTGGCTCAGAGGGAGAAGCAGAAACTTCTAGAAGGAGTGTGAATTTTGAAGCCTTTGAATGTGGTGGGAATCTCTGGTGTGGCTGTGGGTGTTGAGGTTCCCTTCCCCTTCCCTGTGTCCACTACTGATTACTGACTTGGGTATTTGGGTTTTGAGTGAGTCATAAGTCCCAAGACCTGAAGGACCCATCGTTGCCTGGAGGCTGTCAGAGATTAGTCAGAAGATAAACGGCACATCCCCGGAACATAAGTATTTGGCATGGATGAGAAAGTCCCCTCTAATCCTCAAGTTCTTAGTCTATGACAACTTTTGGAGAATAGTGTTCTAACTTCTGCTGCTTTGTGGGGTCAGAGAGAAATCAGAGAGAATTTGAATGGACAAAGAATATTCCAGTATTCAGATATTACTCTTTTTTCTGCCATATACAATGATGCCATTGGGCTACATTGGCACGTGATAGGGTCCAATGGAAATGTTACTGGCGCCCGCTCGAGCAAATCGATGAGTAACGGGATTCAAGTGATCAAGTGACAATGAGGGACATACTTCTCCTTTCCACTCCTTCCCAGAGAAGCCTGCATTGATACCGAGAAAACAAAGCCAGTGACATGATTGAAAACCTTCAATAAACCTTCCTTTAAAAAACAAACTCAGTGTTTGATGTCTCCGACTTAAGCCTTATTTGAGTATACATGGTGAAAGAACATGCTCTGGATTCTCAGGCTGCTACCTGGTGATCTCTCTTCCATGCATAATATGTGATTCCTCATGGACACTAGGCTTAAGGCAGCCTCTGGAAGCCCACTTCTAGAGACTTCGCCATTAGACTATGAAGGACTCAATTTAGGAACCTGAGGTCTGACAGGTCACAAGGTCACAAATTGGGGAACTGAGAAAATCAAGGTGTGTCTTTCTGACACACTACTCTTCTCTACTGTCAGGTGAAGAGCGAAGCCAGGTGGTTTCACACAGCTGCCTTCTGTTATGCACTGGAAGACTGTTCTTACCTTGCCTTCTGAAGGGGGATGAGGAAGGACAGGCAGGAAAAAAGGAAGGTTGGTGAAGAAAGAAAACCATTTCATTACTTGGTTCCAGAAGACCAATAAAACTCTCGTTTCTCTGTCGGGAAGCAAAGCTTAAGCAATGAGTATTCGCCACCTTGAATTTAAAGCAACCAAAGACCTAGAAATGGCAGGCTGTATTAGGAGACAACATTGATTTTATATATATTCATCATAAAAACATGTTTAAAATGCCATATCCATAAATACTAATAAGGCTGTCTGATTCCAATTTTCAGGTGAGATTAGCATTTTATTGGTATTTTATCTGTCAGATTCAATACTCTCTGTACCATCCTCCCAGGCTTATTAGCATAATTGCTGTGCTTAAGCAACAATAAAAAAAAATTCAGCAGTAAAATAGCAGTTAGTGCAGGCAATTTGTTATCAAAAGCTTTTACTTAAGGACAGCTCCAGCCTGCATTTATTAGCAAGTTAGGGTTATAATTTATTTTTATTTGGAAAAACAAGAGGAGGGGGAGAAGATTTTGCTTTTTTGTTTTGGAAATAATAGAGAAATTAAAAGCATTGCCTTTCTGGAAAATCGTCCGCATCCCCTCTTCCTTTGCCAACAGCAGCCTCTAATAGGAACAGTTTCCACTTGGGAGGCACGTGGCTCCGACAAAATGCAGCTCTCCTGGCCACTGGGGAGAAATGGTTTGTAATGGCCCTTGATGTTTGTACAGATGTTTTCACAACGCTTTCATATCTCTTGTTGCTTAACTCTCACCCCAGGCTTGGGAGAACTCTCTCCTGAGGACAGATGACTAGTACATCATGTCTGGCTAGTGAATGCCGAGGCGAGCTGCCAGAGGACAGGATCTCTCAGCCTCCACATTCTCTTCTCGCTGCCTAGTGGCTCTTCTGAGCAGCACTCCAAGCTCCCGGTGGGAAGCTGTGTCCTCTGCTTTGCTGTGGACAGTTTTCCTTCCAGTTCTTTTGCATGTCTGCCTACATATGTGCACAGTCATATCTGCATATGTATGTGCCTGGCATACCTATATACCTCTTACCTGCATATACATATATGACTTCTCTCCCCCCCCCCCCCCGTGTCCCCCCCACATTTAATCATACACTCTTGGAGCTAGATTCCATCCTATTAGACATGTTATGTGAAGGTTTTCTCACTAAGCATGTCAACTAGCCCTTCCACTGGGTCCTATAAAATAAAGGATTTTTTTTTCTTTTTGGGTCACATATAGTATCTCTCAGGGGGTTACTCCTGGCTTCTTCCTCAGGAATTACTCCTGGCGGTGCTCAGGGGACCATGTGGGATGCCCGGGATCTTACCGGGTTGGCCTCGTGCAAGGAAAACGCCCTCCCACTGTGCTATCGCCTCCAGTCCCCAGGAATTTTTTTTATCCTACAAATCCTTTATCCTACAAAATAAAGGATTTTAAATGCAACAGACATTTTAGAGCAGACAAAGAAGATTGAAAATGCGGGGATCTTAAAAATAATTTTTTTCTTTCTTTGTTTCTTGAGAAATGTCTCAAAATAAATAAGAACATTGAATTGAGGCTTTTTTTTCTTACGTGGTTTAGACTCCATTTATGGGTAATAATTTTCAATTTGAAGATAAAGTGAAAATGGACATTTGAAGCACCAAAACTTACAGAGAAGTTAGTTCAGTGTCTCCTGTTTTCTTTCCTTGGTAAGTACAGAGAAACATCACATGACCATTGACTATAGACCTTTGTTCAGGCTCCTGGTGTTGGCTGCTATGGGGGGTGATTGACAAGATCAGACTTTATTCTGAGGCTCAAGACTTGATCAGATGATTACTGAGGATGTTAACTATAAATGAATGACATTTATAGTCAATGTTTATAAATTAACCAAGTAGAGGACTTGGTCATTGTTGATGCCACAACTGGTGTGAACTTGAATGTTTACAAGGAATAGTACATTTTAAATTGGATACAAGTTGCAATATCTGGATAATTTTTCTTTTTTTGTTAAACTCTCTGTAGAATTGGCTGTTAGAGTGTTAGTGTCTTTTTTTGTGTGTGTTAATAAGATCTTTCTCTTAGTGTAATTTGAGAATAAACGAGAAATTGTATGTGTGTCTCCAAAGGAATGCTTGGTTCTCTGTGGGTATATTCAGTCATCATTGGAACTTTGCACAAATTCGTAGCTCTTTTCATTGGGCATAAATAGTGATTAAAGTCAGATTGTCTTAATTTAAGTGTATTGTAGCATATAGTACTATATGATCTTGGTGTAATTACTTGAATTCCATGTGCCTCAATTTCTTTATAATGGACTTAACTCATAAAGTTGCTGTAAGGGTTAAATGAATGAAAACACCTGAAGTGTATAGAACATGCCCTAGCTCTGTATGCCCTATGGAAGAGTTTGTTTCCAGTATTCTTTCATCAGATGGAGATGCGGGCAGGCCAGACAGAAAATGAAAGCAGTAGGGCTGAGGGAGGATTCTGGACTAGTCACTCAGGAACAGAAGACCAGGCAGTGTAGGTTGGCACAGCACAGTTTTATTTGTCCAGTCACTAATGAACTTGAAAAGTTGTTGACTTCTCTGTCTTTGATCTTTGCTTATCTACAGATGGTAGTTGAGAGTAAACTTCAGATGACAGCTTTTGCCTGTTTTGCCTGTGGTAGGGAACGGAAGCATCTATATCCTTGAGAAGCTGCTTTTGGAACATTGCCAGGTGGCTACTGAGGATCAGTTTACTGGTCAGAGATGGTTTGTAGGGCAGTGTTTTTCCTGTGCTAACTCTGTCTGAACAGGCCTGGCTTCTGTCCTGAATTGTCTCTTTTCTTCCCGACTAAAGGCATTGATATGCCGGGCCACCTCTTCCCACGTACCAGAAGGAGGTGGGTGGGAATTTTTGCATCTCACTTTTTAAAAGGTGATATATGTTAACATATATTTCGCCCACCTTCAAAAAACAAGAATACATGGAAAAGTACTTAATTTTAAAGTTGTGCAGCTTGCCGTGGATGATTTCAATATGGGAGGGTTCTTTAGAATTGTGTTTGGGGACATTATTGTTCTAAATAAATTAGCTTTACAGCTTACATTTAAAGATGTGTGTGTGTGTGTGTGTGTGTGTGTGTGTGTGTGTGTGTGACACACTCAGAGAATCATTTTTTGGTGTCATTGACTTGGAGTGTTTCTTTGGCACATTCAAAATAGAAGCCAAGGCAAGTATTTGCTTATGTTGTTTAAAAATGTCTGATATTAAGATAATACCTTACATTTTATATGATGCTTTGTGGTTTTCAAAGCTCTCGGATATACATTTTTCAGCATGCATCTCATGCCATCGCTGAAGTCGGCAAATTAGAGTTTATTACCTCCATTTTAGAGATGTATTTGATGGAGAGACTAAGTGAGTTTCTTAAAGTAGTGACTTAAGAAACTTTAACTCTGGATGCTTTCAGCTTCAGTTTCCTGATTTGAGTTCATGGAAGTTATTCTTCCCAATTGCAGCCCAGGTTATGTAGAGTTGAACAAATATATACAGTTGAACAAATTGTTTTCTTTATTTTCTTTTGGTTAAAATGTTAACTATAATGGGATACAACTCGTTTATTCCTATGTACAGATGACAGTTTCTAGAACTCTGTTAAATCAGCAAGTCACTTTCTTCCTTTCTTTGTGTTTGTTTTTGGGCCACTACCAGAAGAGCTGAGGGCTTTCTCTAGATCTGGACTCACGGATCCCTCTTGAAGGTGCTCTAGGGAGCATATGTGTGTTAGGAATTGATTGTATATGGCTCAGCTGCATCAGCATGTGCTTTTCAAAACCCAAAGATCGAGGTACGGTGCTGGAGAGATAATGTGATGGAAAAGGGTAACCCAAGTTTCATCCTCGGCACTGTGTACGATCCCCTCACACCACAGAAACCATCCCTGTCCCCAGCGTGCAGTAAGCCCTTAGCACTGCCGGGTGTGGTCCCCAAACAAAAACAAAACAAACAAAAAACCTCAAATTTAACTATTTCCTAAAACTGGTTTTAATGAACAAGAGAGAGGATGCTAACACTCATCAAAGTGCTCTTGGTAAGTAGGAAACAGGACGGGCAAAGTTGGCATCGGGATTTAAAGAGGCATAGTTGTAGTGACGCACAAACCAGGTGAGCGTACCCCACAGGTTCCATCATATTAGACCTTTTATGTGAAGGTTTTCTCATGAAGCATATCAACTTCTTTGGTTGCATAAAAACCCAGTCTGTTTCATGGGTTGCATCTGAGGAGCCATAATTCCCTACACTCTAAAAAATAATAGAGCAGCATAGATCAACCTTCTAGTTTATAATTCAAGGTGCCTTGATTAGGCAGCAGGGGTGTGTCCTCAGAAGACCAAAGAGACTAATGGAATATGCTCTTGAGCATCTTAATGACGTGCGGTTAGCACTGTGCTTGCTGGCATTGGGAAGGAACGGATTCTCTTCTGCGACTTTGAGTCCCTTAGACTTTATGGTGCCATGCACGTTTAACGCTGCATCGTAATCTACAGTCTAGTGTAGTTTTTAATAGGGAGGTGCTTCTTGGATCACGTTGCAAAGTGTTCAGTGGATATTCCTGGATCTGTGCTCAGGAAGTCCTCAGACTACCATGTGTGGTGATGTAGATTGAACCAGGATTAGCCACATGCAAGGCAAGTACCTCAAATTTGGTAATACCTCTGGCCTAGAGCCACGTTGTCGGGGTTGCGACCTCACATGGCATTTCTTATTTGAATATAAAGCTTTAAAAATTAATTTCCCTCTGGTTTATTATTTGTAAATCTTTATATTTGTTTTGTATAGCTCAGGATTGTATAAAATTTCTTGGATGAAAAGGTGTTGTGAGTGGAAAAGTTACAGAACACCTCTGCTCCCCTCTATTATAGTATGTGTTGAGTTAAATGTATTGGAGACACTTTTTTGTTTTATTTTGTTTTGTTTTTCATATATATACTCTCCACGAATTTTGAGGTGGCAATTTCGGAGTGAATTTGCAGCCTCCTGACAGTGCCTTAAAAGCCTGCTTGAGAAGAGGCAGCGTTTCCGTTGGGACAGATGACCCTTGGCGCTTCCTGTCTTTGATGATTTGCTTTTAGGTCCACGTCATCTGGCAATGAGATTACTCTGGATGCCAACTTGGCTCTGGTTTATGCCCGAGATACAGATCAGATTGTACTGTTTCAGAACTCTCAGAACCATGATTTTTTGTGTTCATGAAAGCCTTGTACCATCTCTCTTGCCATGTAATAATTAGCTTCTACTCTACAAACAAGGGTAGCATGGAAATCACTAGTATGGCAAGTGAGATGTAGCAAGCTGAAAATTCCTTTCTCTGAGTTTCTCTCACACGCTTAATTCTGTTTAATTAGTCATTGATTTTTTTATTCCAGCGTGTGTTGGTTTGGGCTCATGCTCAATTTTCAACACTTGTAGGAAAGGCATCATATTTTATTAATCATCATGCCTGGCACATAGTAGGTGTGCCCCCTTTTAAAAACTATGTAGCTATGTCATATCTTAAGTGCTTTGTTTATTCTTACTGTACTTTTTTTTGAGAGAATGTTTTTCCTTTTATTCATTCTGAGCTCTGCTTGGCACCTTAGGAAATCAGAGATGTAGACACCCAGCTCCATCCTTAGGGATCACGGACTAGTGATGTCAGGTCTGTGAGAGAGCTCCGTCCGCTGCCAAACAGTGCACAGAGGGGTTGGATAGTTAGAGTACTTAGGCTCCTTGGGATCTAAGGCGCTGCCATGTACCACATTTTGAGAAGCCCTAACACAGCCTCACTTTCCTCATGGTGCTAAAGGATAATTATGAGAAAAAAACATGAAACAAGAAAGAAAAACAAAGAAATTATTTAAAAAAAAGGAAAAAGACTAATCATGAATGCATCAATGATGGGCAAAAACAAGAAAAGTGTATACGTATTTTTTATGTTCAATTAACTCTTACGTGCTGGATCACAGGGCTCTGTTTTATTCTTACAAGTAGATTTCTCAGTGGATTAACAAAATAGCAGATGCAGCAATGAAAAGGAGTAAAAATATTGATGTGTGCTACAACTTGAATGACTCTTGAGAACAATATGACAAGTGAAAGAAGCCAGTCCCAAAGACCACATAATGTATGACTCCCTTTATATGAAAACTCCACAATAGGGAAATCCATAGAGTCTGTATAGACAGAGAGTGGATTAGTGGTTGCTGGCACAGTGGGGTGGGGGAGAGGGAATGACTGCTAATGGGTATAGGTTTCTTTTGGGGGGTAAAGAAATGATCTTAAATTAGATTGTGGCAATGGTGGCACAGCTCTGCGAATATACTGAATGTAGACTTTAAAATGGTAAATTGTATGCGGTATGAATTGTGTCTCAATAAAACTTAAGAAAAATAAGTGCATTGGTCTTCAACCTGCAATCTACAATTTTTCAGAGTTGCACCAAGTTTTCAACTCACCTTTATTTCCTTTGATGTCAATGATGATCACAGCTCAGGAAAAATTGGCATCACCTCCAGAGCTACCAAATTTGAAATCTATCCCACACTCCATCCCAATTTCATGTCCAATATTTTCAGGAATTTTAAAAATACATACATTAAGAAATGTTGATTAGTGAGATTTCCAGTAAGAAATAATAGGGTCCTGCCCAACCCTACTCAATGTGTGTTTTGGGATTGTGTTGATGATTTACATGTTAGTACAAGAGAAATGTGGCATTCACTTGAATGATGGTCAATGTCCTTCACCCATTAAAATGAAGATAAAGACATGCAAGTGGAGGATCAGTGCCCAGAGTGATATGGAGGCCCCAGCTTTGATAGGAGTCTGAAGCAGCAAGGTCCTGGCTGGCTGTTGGCATTTGAGTCCTGGTTGATGTCAGGTTGAGGCAGTTGAATTAAGGTCTTTTGGCCACTGGCTTACAAAGGAATTTTCATTCGCTTTTTTTTTTTTTTGTCATTGTCTGTACAGCTTTCCCCCTTCCATTTTCCAGGACCACTGGCTTGTCCTTTCTGACTTAACTGTGCCAATAGTTAGAGAGCAGCTTGTGGATGTCTGAGGCTGCAGCAAAGTTGCGCTTTCTAGATTTGTATGTTAATAGTTCATATACAAACGCTGCTCTTTGATTAAGTATCCAGTGAAACTAATTCATATGAACTCCAATTAAACTTTAATGAACAAGTGGGTGTATTAATATCAGCTGAGTAATGCAGGCAGCACAGATTCCAGTAAGTGACTCACTTCTCTGAGCAGCTCATTCCCCATGCACGGTTAGAGTTACTAGAAAGCTTCCAGCTATATTTGAGTGGAACTGGTCTGGGCCTTGTAATTCTAGCAATTCTCGGGGCTTCTTATTCAACCAGTGACAAAACCACAATTTTCCAGACTTCTGTGATCAGAACAGGGACTGGGTATGGGGAGAATTATTCATACTGAGTGATAGAACAGTGGTTGGATGGACAGTTTTGCTTTTCTTTCTTTTTTTTTTAAAGTGTTTTATTATACCACTGTGAGATATACAATTACAAAGATATACAATTAAAAAGTTCATATTTGGGTTTTGGTCCTACAGTGTTCCAGCACCCATACCGCCACCAGTGCCCATCTCCCACCACCAACGTCCCGGTTCCCTCCCCCTCCCCCAGCCCTCCTCCATGGCAGGTTCTTTATTTCTTTCCCTTTCTCTCTTTCTTTTCCTTCCCCTCCAGACTATGGATTACAGAACATACATTAAAGGGTTGCCATGTGTATCTTTTTGACTGTATTTAATGCTCAGTTCTAGGTTGGCATTAGTACCCTCGACAATTGTTAGCACACTGTTCCGGTTTTCTGTCTTAAGTAGCCTCTGACTCCCACACGCTTGTGATAATTTCCACCTTTGACAAGACCTCCTGATACATGTTTCACTTGACCTTGGATATTGGTATCATAATATGTACATATATATTTATGTTATGCAAATAAATGCAGTCATTCTGTATCTGTCTCTCTCCTTCTGGCTAATTTCACTCAACATAATCTTCTCCATGTCCATCCATTTATAGGCAAATTTTATAACTTCATTTTTCCTGACAGCTGCGTAGTATTCCATTGTGTAGATGTACCACAGTTTTGCTTTTCTGGCCCACTCCAGTGTTGCTCAGGGTTTAGTCCTGGCTCTGTGCTGAGGGATCCTTAGGAGATCATGCGGGATGTCAGAGATTGAACACGGGTCAGCTGTGTCCCTAGGTAATCTACAGCCTCACTGACCCTAAATTTCTACCAGTTTCATTTCCTTTTAAAATAAATGAATAATACAAAACATATTACAAATATATAATAGCATATATTTATGATATATATATATATACATATATAACATTGGCATATATTATACATGTTATAGATGCATTGCCTTTAAATCCTGGGCAGTGTAGGTGAAGACCAAAGCAGTGAGATTGCAAGTCTCAGTTTTGAATTGACCTCTTCTCTCCCTCCTTGAATGTCACTCCCCATCTCATCCTCATCTGTGGTTCAGCCTCTCTCCTCACAGTAGGCACAAAGACACAAAGTTGTGCTTGGAATGAGGGCTCACTTTTCAGGTTTTTTATGACCACACCCTGTTGTGCTTAGTGCTTCTTCATGACTGTGCTTAGCATTCACCCCCTGGTCGGGCTCTCGACTTTATGGAGTGCTTACGACCAAACCTGGCTTGGCTGCATGCAAGGTAAGCAAGCGCTCTCTACCTACTCTACCAGTGCTCCGACCCCGAGGAGCCGTTTGAACATAGAACTTGTCCTTGGTAGACAATCCAGTTCCCAGGTGGATTAAATAAGATAAAATTAAACAAGATTACTCTGTACAGATTCAATGCAGTCCCTATAAGGATACCGATGACATTCTTCAAAGAAATTGACCAAACACTCCTGAAATTTGTATGGAACAATAAACCCCCAAGGATAGCTAAAGCAATCCTCGGGAAAAAGAAGATGGGAGGCATCACCTTTCCCAACTTCAAACTGTACTACAAGGCAGTAGTAATTAAAACAGCATGGTATTGGAATAAAAACAGACCTGTGGACCTATGGAATAGAATTGAATATCCTGACACCCAACCTCAAACACATGATCATTTAATCTTTGATAAAGGTGCAATGAGTCTAAAATGGAGTAAGGAAAGCCTCTTCAACAAGTGGTGTTGGGAAAACTGGGCAGCAACATGTAAAAAATGAATTTGGACCTGTGTCTAACACCAGCACAAAAATCAGATCAAAATGGACTAAAGATCTCAATATCAGACTTGAATCCATAAAGTACATTGAAGAAAATATAGGAAAAACCCTCCACGACATTGAAGCTAAAGGCATCTTCAAGGTGAAACATCACTAACAAAGCAACTAGAAGAAAAGATAAACATATGGGACTACATGAAACTGAAAAGCTTCGCACCTCAAAAGAAACAGTGACTAAGATACAAAAAGCAGTCCACAGAATGGGAAAGAATATTCACCCAATACCCATCTGATAAGGGGTTAATATCCAGGATATATCAGGCACTGGTAGAACTTTACAAGAAGAAAACAAACAACCCCACCAAAAATGGGGACAAGAAATGAACAGAAACTTCAGCAAGGAAGAAATCGAATGGCCAAAAACATAGAAAAAATGCTCATCACACTACATCAGAGAGAGCAAACAACAACAATGAGATACCACTTTACACCACAGAGACTGGCACATATTCAAAAGAGCAAGAACAACAAGTGCTGGCGTGGATGTGGGGAAAAGGGGACACTCATCCATTGTTGGTGGGAATGCCGGCTGGTACAGCCTTTCTGAAAACAATATGGACTTTCCCTCCAAAGACTAGAACTTGAACTCCCATTTGACCCAGCCATACCACTCCTGGGAATCTACCTGGGAAACCAAAACTACGCAGCGGAAACACCATCCCTACTTTTATGTTCATAGCAGCATTATCACAATAGCCAGAATCTGGAAGCAACCAGAGTGCCCGAAAATCGATGACTGGATAAAGAAGCTTTGGTACATCTACACAATGGAATACTATGCAGCGTTAGGAAAAATGAAGTTATAAAATTTGCCTATAAATGGATGGACATGGAGAAGATTATGTTGAGCGAAATTAGCCAGAAGGAGAGAGACAGATACAGAATGACTGCATTTATTTGCATGGCAAAATATATATGTACATATTATGATACCAATACCAAGGTGACATATACAAGGCTTGCAGGTGGAGATATCACAAACGGTGGGAGTCAGAGTTTAGGTGGGACAGAGAATGGAACAGGGTGTTAATAGTCGAGGGTACTAAGCCAACCTAGAACTGAGCATTGAATAGAGGCAAAAGGATGCCATGACAACCTTTTAATGTATGTTCTGTAATCCAAAGTCTGGAAGGGAAGGAAAAGAGAAAGAGAGAGAAAGGGAAAGAAATAAAGAACCTGCCATGGAGCGGGCGGGGAAGAGGGAGGGAACCGGGATGTTGGTGGAGGGAGATGGGCACTGGTGGAGGGACGGGTGCTGAAACACTGTATGACCAAAACCCAAACATGAACTTTTTAATTGTATATCTTTTTATTTGTATATCTCACGGTGGTATAATAAAATACTTAAATAAAAAGAATATAAAAATTATAAAAAATAATATGTAAAAAAAAATTAAACAAGATTAAAAAAAAAATAAGCCTCTTGGTTTCATTCCTTGGGATGTGATAAGTTTGGTATAAACTTATGCTGATGGAGAAGGGTTCGGGAGGTGGGAAGAGAAAGGAAGGGACCCGTTTTTGATAACAAAGCAACTCAAATGCTCCTAGAAATTTGACTATATTTTCAAACGGCCAAATAATTCAGAATGAAGCTGGGGGAGAGGTAGTACGCAGTGAGGGTTTATGGGGAGAGCCTGAGGTTGGTTGACTTCATCCCACAAGACTGGGCAAGTCTGACTCAGATGAGGTCAAGGGTTGGGAATTAGTTTGAGGAGTAATAAAGGGTGTGAATAAACAGGCCCCATTGTATTCAGATAGGTAGCAGGATATCTTCAGTGTGCCTGAATAGGCTTTAAGTTGTAATGTGAATAGACTAATTAAGACAGCTCTTAATTCTTTGCTTGTCTGCCCCCCCCATCCCAAAACTCCAGCCTTAGTCCTAGGCCATTGGCGATTGTGCCTCCCAATTTTTTCTTTTGTTTGTTTTTGGCTATATCAGCAATGTCAAGGGGAGTCTGCTCCTGATTCCATGCTCAGAGGTGCCTCCTGGTTATGCTTAGAAGACTATGCAGTGCTGGGAATACAATCTAGGCTTCTATCATGCAATGCTAGATCAACCTTTTAAGCCATCTCTCTGGTTGGTCTCCCATTCTTTTATAGCCATTTCAAAAACCAATGGAGAATAATGGCAGACTCAGACACCTAGAGATAAAGTCCAGGATGTTGAATTGATTTTGGGACTGTCAGCTCAAAGGATCAGCTTACACAGCATCCCATGCTCAAAGTTGTCATCTTCCATGCAGATCATTCCTGTCTGTGACAACTTTTTCCTGGGGTGCCCAGAAAATGCCCAACTGACAGGTGAATATGCATTTAAGAAGAAATCCAAGGACTGGGAGGAAGGGCTAAGGTGCAAAATGCTCAGTTCTTTCTTTGACTTCAGCAAGAAGGGTACTTACCCCCTCTCATCTCTGAACAGGGGGTAGAGGAAGACCAACATGGAAGTTAGAATGGAGCTTTTCTCTCATCAGGCTCTTGTCTTCAACTCTCATTAAAGTTCCAATAGAGTTCCTTTAATGGCAAAGAGTAGGGAATTGGAAGGTAGAACAGGGTCATGTGGAAGTGCAGCAAGGTTTTCCAGGAAAATGATGTAATTTGGGTTGGTTAATCTCCTTAAGAAGCCCCAACTGAAGGACATGCTAAGATAAATCAGATGTAGTAAACAGGGCTTGTGTAATTCTGTCAAGGTCCATTGGGAAAGACTCAGCCCCCATTTCAGAGAGAATCATTCTCCCCATCACTGTGAAATTGATGTCAATTCCTATCATACTTGATACCAGAATTTTAATTTTCCTCCCAGACTTCTTAGAGAATGCCATAGGCCACAGAAACACCCAAGATAAAGAGGACTTACCACTCTATAATGATGCTAGTCTTAAGAGAATCTAGCTGAATAGAAACTCTCTACTTTTGGAATTTTGAATAAAGTATAAGGAATTCTTGCAACAAGAAATGAACAGTTTGATGCTATAAATTAGGAACTATAACTTGCTTATCAAAACAAAGGAATGTATAGTAGGTTCAAAAATACAAATCAATAGTTTGCTTAGTAATTTGAGCCAGGTATTTCATTATTTAGCAACTGCTAAGGGCATTATTTCTTTTTATATACTGCTGAGAAAAGTCTGTTATTCTCCTTTACAAATGAAGTAACAGGCAAATTTAAAGATCATTATCCAAGGGCACTTGAACCGATTTTTAACTGGCCCATTTAAACCTTTGTTTTATATGGAGGGTTTCCTATTGGAATGAAACAATAGGATTTGCACCTGAATTGGACTTAGTTTTGATAGTCAAAGGAATAGAATAGTTTTATTCCTAAAGTCTATGTTTTATTTTGACTGAAGAAATTTGAGAATTTTCACCGTGATAGATTCCACCTCTTTGGTGTGGAGTTCAGTCACCAAGGTTCAATTCAGAAGCTTTCTAGAGTCATTGCTGTTTCGTTAATATTTAAAGCGATAGGCAGTGGGTATGGTTACCCGCATTCACATAGTACCTTCCTGTTTCAAGAAAATAAATTGACTATGTTGTGTGGATTGATTAATTAGCCATCTTAAGGTGAACTCCTGCTGAAAACCCATCCCATAAACACAAGTCCTGCCCAACTTTCTCCTGTATTTCACTCTAGGTCTCCTAAGGATTCTTTCCTACTTTGACTTTTGGCAGACTACACTACTTTTCTTTGGGAGAGGCATATTTGGGTGTATTTTGACACCTCTTTGTCAGCTGGTCATCTTGCTTTTAATCTTCTCTCTCCATCCACCTTGAATGCAGGTTATGTCTTGCCACTCTGAAGGACACTAGCCTAGTGCTCCATTGCCAGCGTCACCTTGGTTCTTACGCCTACCATAACCATAGTAGCTCTGTTGTGTATTAGCTGTGCTAGGGAAGGTCAGCCAGAATTCACATGGTCAGCCTGCTTTCTTGGAGTATGAGACTGGCTATTTGCATCTTGACAACCTTTTTGGGTAATTTTGATGTGTAGCATTACTTTCACTCTACAGTTCCAAGTTTGTTTATGGTACTAGTGAAAGTGTTTACAGTAAAAGCTTTTTGAAAGACATTGAATCCCTCTGTGCCAGGAGAAAGACTGTCAGAGCATGAAAATAGGGAAACGTTCTCAAATAGGGTGTGGTCCTGGCTGCAGAAGAGGTTGGATAATGATTCAAGGAACAATAGCCATCTGCTCCTTGTGTATTCTATACCAAGTCCTGTAATATTTTCTGTTCAGTAGTACTCTTGTTCCTACACGTCTGTGACAAGATTTTTGTTGTAGAAATTTCCACAGGTCAGGGGTGAACTCAGAGGAAGAGGATTTTTTTGGGTTGAGGGTGTGCCAGGGGCAAACCTGGCGATGTTCATGGATTACTTCTGCCTCTGCACGCAGGAATTACTCCAGGTGAGGCCTGAGTAATAGTACAGTGGACCGGAGCATTTGCCTTTCATGCAGCTGTCTCAGGTTAGATCCTTAGCATCCCATATGGTTCCCCAAGTACCCCCAGGAATAATTCCTGAGTGAAGTCAGTATTAACTCTGGAACATGACCAGGTGTAGTTCTAAATGGCACACACCTCCAAAAAATATTACTCCTAGCGTGCTTATGGATTGAACCATATGGAGTGCTGGGGATTGAACCTAGGTGACCATATGCAAGGCAAACCACATCCTCAATGTACTGTCTCTCTGGCCCCTGGAGAAGGGTTTTAAGCTCATCTCCATTAAAGATGAGACAATCCTGATTTTGTATTATTTTCACCCTTGCTATAGATAAAAATATTTTTGTTTGGGGGCCATATCACTAGTACTCAAGTCCTACTCCTAGTGGAGGTATTTGAGGGCCACATGTGGTACTGGGGATCAAATCAGGGTCGACCAGGTGCGTGGCAGCACCATACTCCTGTGCTGACAGTCTGATTCCTGTCTTAGCTGAATTCTTTTCATAAGCAGTCAACTTTTTAAATTCTCATGTATTTTCCTGAGCATATATCCCTAAATAATGAACCTGTGTCATATCTTTAGTTCAGAGTTTTGTTTTCAGAATCATTTAACTTTTTAACCAGAAATCTTCTAGTACAGGTTTTAGTGAATCACAAACTGGCAGAGGTGAACTGCAGGCATCTTCAAACAGCAGCATTATGTTCTTCCTGTTTCGCTGAGAGTGTGTGTGTGTGTGTGTGTGTGTGTGTGTGTGTGTGTGTGTGTGTGTGTGATGTGGAGTTAGTATTATGACTTTTCAGTCATAAGTATTTAAAGCCTGCAGACATGGTCTGACCATCTTAGAGAGTGTACATTGTCAATAACGTCTAGTGGAAAAACCTCTCTAAGAGTAAGGCAAGAAGGCGTCACAGCAGCTCTTATGACTCATCACTGGACCAGCTAGTTTGAGCTGAGGTGCTCTGTTGATGCTGACTCTCAGCCTCTGTCAGAGTTCTCTAGTCTTGACCAGCTTTTCAACCTTTGTGTCTGATTTCCTTATCTAGGTCAAGCTGTGTATTTAAAAAAAATTCTCCCTGGGCATCCCCTCAATAAATTAGAATGGTCCTTTTCAGATAATTAGTTTTAGATGCTTACAAAAACAGTAACGTGGGGAATTTTGTCTTTCTTGAAGATTATTTTCCTCCTCTTTATGGGAAGGGGTTCAGGGACCAGGAGGGCTTATTTGTGTTGTTATTTTTAGTGCTATTATTATTATTATTATTATTATTATTAGTAGTAGTAGTAGTAGTAGTAGTAGCATTTTAATTATTATTATTATTATTGTAGTACTGAGAATTAAACAAAGGGGCTCATATATTCAAGATAACTGCTCGGCTCATAAGCTACATCTGGAACTTTATTCACTTGATCACTTGAATCCCGTTATTCATCAATTTGCTCGAGCAGGCGCCAGTAACATTTCCATTGGACCCTATCACGTGCCAATGTAGCCTAATGGCATCTGGTTGATTCAGGAATATGAAGAGCCTCAAACCGTTCTTTCAGGGTCTTGACAAGGAAGTCTGACCATCTTTGTAGGTGAGAGGCCACGTGGTCTTTTGACATCCCATGGGATCCAGTTGGTAATGGCTCTAGTCCTGCGGTCATCTCCCAATCACATTACATATCCAGCCCATCTGATTTTCGATGCCTTGGCAAACGAGACAGCATCCCTGATTCTGGAATAGCGAAGTAGGTCAGAACTCCGGATTTCTTCTCTCACTTGAGTGAGGCATGATATTCCAAGCATACCTCTTTAGCTATTTCGGTTCCTCTCTGGGAGACCCAAATAGCATTCTCATCCTGCTTTCGTAGGGCCATGGTCTCTGAGGCATATGTTAATGCAGGGAGAATGGTGGAGTCAAAGAGATGTGCCTGGAGCCGGAGGTTCTTTGTCCTTTTTAGCTATTTTTTCAATGCCTTTGAAGGCATTCTGTGCTGCTCTATTCCTCCTGTGCAGCTCAGGGTTTAGGTCGTTCATCATGTTGACTTCTCGACCTATGAACTTTATTAGTATTATTTTTTTAAAGTTGGATATGAGTAGTTAGTGGTAGGATGAAGGTCAGTTCAGTTTTGGAGCTCCTTTCCTAAACAAATAAATGATGACAAAACTCTCTTCCTTTGTCAGGTAAATACTCTACTAAAGGCTGGAGAGAGCTCGTAGCCTGCCATGTTTGCCCTGTCCCATTCTATAAATGTGCAGCTGAAATGCCAGAGGAATCCTTGAACCCTTTCTCTGAGTTGTTGAATGGGTCTTGGGTGTTTATGTGTATGCAAATGAATGGGAATGCTCTCATGGGTAAAAAGAACCAAGCCACAGGCTCTTTCTCTGCAGTTTCGTCACACAGGTATTAGACATTTTTCTAAAAGAAACAAAACATTTTTTCACTTATATGTGGAGCATAAAGCAGGAAAGCAAAGGAAGATGGCTTTCATTGAAACAAATCCTGAACTATGGTTGGTGGCACTCTGACCTTAAGTTGAGATCAGGAGGTGGGAGCGGCTTGGGACAGTGCTAAAGGGACTTTGGCTAGTTGGTGGCAGACATGGTGTAGTGGCACTACAAGTTTAAAACAACTGGGTGGGTAATATAAGAAAATAGGAGCATATTTTAAGACATAAAGAAACGCAGGACAGTTGTGGAGGTGTTTGGCACTTTGGTGACTATAGAGGTGAAATAACTTTTTTATGTCATAAGCATGGATATTGGCAGTATTTTAATCACATCACCTCAACTACAATAAAATGAAATTAAAAATAATTGAACACTTGAATATAGTGGTTTTAGGATGACTTAAGTAAACCCATATAAAGTAGAAAATTAAAATATATGTTCACATATTAATATATAAAACAGTACAATTTTTATAACCCATCATCCAGAGATAAGTGCTATTTTATTTTCCATATATTATGCTACTCATATTGTTGTAAAGGGAAGGTTATCTTGTTTTTATTTATTTATATTGCTCTGAATATATCTAATATTATAGGTACTCTGTTTTTTGCATATGATGACAAATGATGAAGAGAGATCTTCTGATATTAAAAATGTGGTGATTTAGGGAGCTGTTTACCAGGAAAAGGGTCTGTGCTAGTATTTCAGTTCATAGATTGAGCTTTTCATCAAGAATTTCTTTCATTTGCCTTCGGTATTCATGTCTGCGTCTCTTCTAGGCATCTCTGTGTGCCTCAGTTTCGTCCTTGCTGTTTATGCACCCACACACCTATCCCCTTGTTTCTCCGTCCAGTCACTCATTTAATCATCTTGCTCTCACCATTTTTCTCTCCCTCCACCTTGATCTGTCAATCATATCTATCTACCTACCCATCCATATCTGTCTAGAAAGTGAATCGAGACTGTTTTAATGGGAACATAGAGTGGGGAATTACAGGAACCAGTGGACAAGAACCCGAAAATAATCATGACTAGAATCTGACCATATATGTTTATAGAATGAAATCAGAAGTAATGTTCAGAAGATACCTCATTACCCAAGCTCTTATGCTCATATGAATGTTCATAGTATAATGTAAATTGGGTGCCTGGCAGCTGACTCCATGAAACACAGGACATTTCTTGCCTGTGTGAGACTCTTGGTGTGATTCCCAGCATTGTGAGACCCTTGAGCACATTAACTGCCAGGTGAAGGTCCTGGATTCCAAATACCAAAATAATATCAACAACAGCAATTATATAATGCAGTTTGGGGAATACTGTTTTAGCTAATAATTTCCTAGAACTCAGTCACCAGGATATGAAATAAACAAAAGTGATTCTATAAATTCTGTGTGATAAATCCAGGATTGAAAATAATTGAAGTGTTCTTTGTTTTGGTTTAGTATACTTGACAAAGAGTGCAGGTGCCCTCTCTCCAAATTTATTGCTTTAGGGGCCGGGAGCGATAGTCCAGTGGGTAGGGCATTTGCCTTGCACGATGCCAGCCCATGCCCTCCCGGGTTCAATCTCCGGCATCCCATATGATTCCCCAAGCATCGCCAGGAGTAATTCCTGAGTGTAGAGTCAGGAGTAACCCCTGAGCATTGCCAGGTGTGACCCAAAAAAGCAAAACACAAACAAACAAACAAACAAACAAACATATTCATTGCTTTAAAAGATACTGTAGGGGCCAGAGCGATAGCCCAGCGGGTAGGGCATTTGCCTTGCACGCGGCTGGCCTATGCCGCCCAGGTTCGATCCCCGGCATCCCATATGGTTCCCGAGCACCGCCAGGAGAAATTCCTGAGCAAAGAGCCAGGAATAACCCCTGAGCATCGCCAGGTGTGACCCAAAAAAGAAAAAAAATAAATAAAAGATACTGTAACATTACCAGAATATATATACATATGTAAATATATCACTCGATCACTTGATCACTTGAATCCCGTTATTCATCAATTTGCTCGAGCGGGCGCCAGTAACATTTTCATTGGACCCTATTACGTGACAATGTAGCCCAATGGCATCTGGTTGATTCAGGAATATGAAGAGCCTCAAATCGTTCAGGGTCTTGACAAGGAAGTCTGACCATCTTGTAGGTGGGCGGCCATGTGATCTTTTGACATCCCGTGGGATCCAGTCTGTAATGGCTTTAGTCCAGTGGTTGTCTCCAAATCGCATTACATGTCCAGCCCATCCTGATTTTCGATGCCTTGGCAAACGAGACAGCATCCCTGATTCTGGAATAGCGAAGTAGGTCAGAACTCCGGATTCCTTCACTCACTTGAGTGAGGCGTCATATTCCGAGCATAGCACTTTCAATTCCTCTCTGGGAGACCCGAATAACATTCTCATCCTGCTTTCGTAGGGCCCATGTAAATATATATTCATATGATATTACTACATTTTTCATATATCAGCACATATGTATATTGCATATAGTATCATCATGTATACTTATGATGATATATGAACATATATTTATAGGATGATGTTATATAAAGTGATGGCATTTTTGAGGTTTGTGGTCCTTTGTTGTACATGTTATTGAACCGGATAGAAGAAAGAAACTGACTCTTGATGAAATCCTTCTTTATTTTTTATTTATAGTACCTTGGGTTTAAAAATATCTTGAAAAGATAATGCAACATGATCAGAGTATATATATGCATATAAATGTATATACTTATATGTTGATGTTACTATGCATTTCATATATAATTATATATCACTTGATCACTTGACATCCCATTATTCGTCGATTTGCTCCAGCGGGCACCAGTAATATTTCCATTTGACCCTATCACGCGCCAGTGTAGCTCAATGGCATCTGGTTGCTTCAGGAATACAAAGAGCCTCAAACTGTTCGTTCAGGGTCTTGATGAAAAAGTCTGACCATGTTGGAGATGTGCGGCCACGTGATCTTTTGACATCCCGTGGTATCCAGTTAGTAACGGCTCTAGTACAGCGGTCATCTCCAAATCGCATTACATGTCCAGCCCATCTGATTTTCCATGCCTTGGCAAACGAGACAGCATCCCTGATTTGGAACAGCCTTGGAGGTGGGTGCTCCGGATTCCTTCTTTCACTTGAGTGAGGCGTGATATTCCAAGCATAGCTCTTTCGATTCCTCTTTGGGAGACCCAAATAGCATTCTCATCCTGCTTTTGTAGGGCCCAGGTCTCTGGGATGTATGTTAATGCAGGGAGAATGGTGGAGTTGAAGAGATGTGCCCGGAGCAGGAAGTTGTCTTTTTAGCTATTTCTTCTATGCTTTTGAGGCTTTCCATGCTGCTCTCTTCCTCCTGCGCAGCTCAGGTTTTAGGTCGTTCATCATGTTGATTTCTCGACCTAGGTACATATAACTGCTGCATTCAGAGATGATTGTTCCATTGAGAGTGAATGGGGCCTCTGGAACTAGTTAAATTTTCATGAACATAGTTTTGCTGAGATTCAGCTGTAGACCTATCTTACAACATTCTCGGTCCGATATCAGCCAGCATTTGTGCCACTTGGCTAATGTTTGGTGTTATTAGAAAGATGTCATCAGCGAAGCAGAGGTGGTTTAGTTGCCGACCATCTATCTTCACTCCCATTCTGTCCCATTCTAATTGTCACATGATGTTCTCAAGGGTTGCACTGAAGAGTTTTGGTGAAATGGTATCATCCTGCCGTACCCCTCTTTTGAAATTGATGATCACTTCTTTGTAGAATGGTGAGATCCTGGTGGTGAATTCATAATACAGCTCACAAAGGATCTTGATGTATTGGGTTTGAATGCCCTGTTTGGCTAGGGCATTGATGACCGCTTCAGTCTCCACTGAATCAAAGGCTTTCTTTAAATCAATTATCGTGAGACAGAGTGGCATCCTGAACTCCCTACACAATTCAATGAGCTTGGTTACCATGTGGATATGTTAGATTGTGCTGAATCCTTTTCAGAAGCCAGCTTGCTTGCTGGTTACACTTCATTTAATGTTCTGCGAATCCTGTTCAGGATGATTCGAAGTGAACAGCTTGTAGATGACAGACAGCAGGCAGATGGGGCGATAGTGGCCAATGTCGTGAAAGTCTCCCTTCTTGACCAGTAGAACTGTCTTGCTGGTTTTCCGATGGGTGGGCACCTTGCATTTGGACAGCTAGGGTGTGAATAGCTGAGCCATTGTATTGATGAGTACTGCAGGCAGATTCTTCAGGTGTTCGGGTCTAACTTTGTCTGGACCTGGTGCTGTTCCATTCTTTACTGACAAAATGGCATGTTGAATTTCAGAAGGGAGAACGTTGGGAATGACATATCCATCCTGCAGAATTTGGTATGTGGGCAGGTGGAAGTTGCTATCAAAGATATTTGAGTAGAAGTCATGGATAATATTCTCCAATGCCTTTCTGGAAGATGTGATAGACCCATCAGGACATTGGAGGGCAGTCATCTTGGTCTTATAGTTGGTGAAGGACAGGCGGGCATTACGAATGCTTTTCCCAGCTTCTGCTGCATCTTCCTGTATTTCTGCTCTTCTCTCTTTGAGGTCTTCCTTTATCACTTCTCTGCACTGTTTTGTAAGCTTGGCTGTTAGCATTTGGTCGCCTGAGGCTTGCACCTTCCCACGTTGGCGAATGAGCTCGAGAGTTTTTGAAGACAGGTGTCCTTTTTGTGGTTTTTTCTCTCTCTGCATTCTTCGCACAATCATGGAGGTGCTGAACCAGTCGGTTACATTATATATATGTAAATTATAGGTATAATATATATATATAAGATTATATTTGTGTAGTATATATTACATATATGTATATATTATTTATATGTGTAAATATATATACATATATATGTGTATATATACATGATAATGTTATATAAAGCGATGACATTTTTGAGGTGTGTGGTCCTTTGTTTTACATGTTATTGAACCAGATGGAAGAAAGAAACTCTTCATGAAAGCTTTCTTTATTTTTTATTTATAGTACCTTGGTTTTAGGGGCCATATCTGGGACAACTCCTGGAAGTTTTCTGGGAATTACATGGTACCAGGTAACACCGATGTCTTGCATGCAAGACATTTGCTTCAGCCCATTGAGCAAGCTCTTAAGCCCTGATTTCAAGAAGGCTACTTTTCATTTACCTATTTTATCTAATGCTCATATTAGCTTTATGATGTAATTCATATTATTCCCATTTAGTAAATAAACAGCAGAGACTCAGAGGCTAAATCGTTTGCTCAAATTGGCATTGGATCTGGACTTGTTTGACTATAAAATGGTTACACTTTGCAGTAAACTATACCGACACCACCCAGAAGGCTTATAAAACTGTCACAGTTTATCAGCTCTTCACTCTAAATTTTATAGTCACTCAGCCTCTGAAGAAGATCTTACAAATACACAGTTTTCAGTTCTTGACTTGAAAGATGAGTGGGTTTTCATATGAAGAGGATAAAGGAGATGGTTCTTTGGCTATGAATATAAGGTTGAATTTACAAATTTGATTTAGCTGTTTCTCAGAATGGGGTTTTCTTTAGATTGACGCTGTATGTTTGTATTTGACTTATTCTGAACCTAATTAGTCACTTTTCAAATGACCCTAAGATACCTTACACAAGATGCATCTTCTTAAGGCAAGAAAACTAGTAAAATATAATAATCACCCATGCCAAACTTTTATTAGCCCTAAAATCTCAGAAAAGTCAACCAGTATAATGTCCTTTATTAGACTACCTGTGCTGAACACAAATGAGGCTGAAATATTAAGTTTTTTTTGTTTGTTTTACTTTTGAGTTTACCCAGTGATGCTCAGGGTTTCAGGGGATACTCCTGGCTTTGTACTTAGGAATTACTCCTGGTAGTGTTTGGAGGACTGTTGCAGGACACCTAAAGGCCTAGGCCTCTGCATCTGCCCTGGATTGCCTCCTGCCAGTCACTTCATAGATAGGGGGTAGTCTGAATGTGGCAGACTTGCTTGGAGGCAAACAGAATTTCTCTCTGGTCTAATTACTTAGAGATCCAACGTGGCCAGGCAAATATGCTGGTAAGATCTAGCTAGTCCCACGATGCTTGTGGTAGCATGAGAGAATATTTATACCAGCCAGTACAGAATACATGGTCAGATAAGACTGCCACATTCACACTAAGTGACAAAAGAAACTATCACAAAGCAAGAAGTTTACCTAATAATTGGGAGAAGATATTTGCATATATGCAATTTGCATATGCATATTTCATATGTATGTATGACATTCCATATGTAAATATTTATAAGTAGCTAAGTCCACAAGTAGGCAGTAGATCTAAATGGACACTCCTGAAAAGAATACATATAGATGGCCTATATTACTTGATCACTTGACTTCCGTAGATCATCGACACTCGAGTGGCACCAGTAATATCTCAATACGCCCTGTCACATGCGAGATAGCCCAAGAGCATCTGTCCACTCCAGGAACATAAAGAGCCTCAAATCATTCCATGGAGTCATGGGAATGAGGTCTATAATTGTTACTGGTATTTGGCATGTCAAAATGACATGGGTAGCTTGCCAGGCTCTACTCTGTGGATGGCCTATATACAAGCAATAAAATGTTCAACATCATTTATTATAAGGGAAACATAAGTTAAAAGTACAATTAGTCCTGTACCCCTTTATCATTGAGAATGGCAACTACCAAATAGATTGGAAACAAACTTTTGCAAGGATGTGGAAGAAAAGGAATTCTAGTATTATGTTAGGAATATGAATTGGAGTACTACCTATGAAAAATAATTGAGCAGTACCACGCGATCCAGCAGCACCACTTCTAGGCATATATCCAACGCATGCAAAAATTACAACTCAAAAATGACTTTTGTGACTATGGTCATAGCAGCATTTTTAATAATGACAAATCATGGAATCAACTCTAAATACCCATCAATAAATGACTGAATGTAATAGAAACTTATAAAGAAACTGGCTATAATAGTTTCTTTATTCAGTCATTTTTGTATGTACAGAGTAATGTATTCAGTGAAATACTACTCTGCAATTAAAATGATGAAATTATCCCTTTGGAGTTCATTACATGGGATGGAATTTGTGTTTATGCAAAATGAAATAATGCAATGGAAGATATTTACTGAATGGATTCAATCACACACACACACACATATATATATAACACACACATATATATACATACATATATACATATATACATATATGTATATATACACACATATAGACATATATGTGTGTGTGCTTCATATATATATGTGTATATATGTATATGTGTGTGTGTGTTAACTAGAGCCCAAAAACTGGTAAAAATGCACCAAAAATACCACCAAATTTGTTTAAATTTATATATCAATTGCTGGAGCCAGAGAGGAAGGGTGATTGTGGGAATGAGTAGAAGGGTCTTTTTGGTATTAAGATGATGGTGGAGTTTTAGTGGATAGTATTATACACACAGAGAGGTATAAAACAAAAATGTATGAATTTCCACAATACTGTATACTAACGACCGATTAATTAAAAAAGGACAAAATATATAACTTTAATCAGCTTTGAAGAGGTTAAGAATAGGTTATGATATTCAGGGAGTAACAAAGTACATAAATAAGGACCTTTATAAATGTGACTTAGCAGTACAAAAGCGAACTAAATTGAATGATCACATTTGTATTATATTCCCGGCTCTGCCAATAATTTGCACACAGGACTTGAGTCAGTCTATACTTGAAACTTCTGTATCCTTTGTCATATAAAAGAAGACATATGGACCCTCCAGAGGCGAAAGTCCACAAAATAGGCATTAAATTCTGTTACTTTCTGAAATAGAATGTCTGCAAGAGAAATGTAAGCTTTATATTGTGTTATTGGAATTCACTTGGTCTAGATGTTTGTCAATGAAGAGATATAGAAGCAATGAATCAAGCAGCTACAAAGAAGTTAGTATTTACAGTATAATTTTCAAAGCTGACTAAATGATGCATCATTTAATCTTAAAAGCTGCCATGCTCCCACCAGATCACTAGGGGCATAGAAAGGCAGGCCAGTAAGGAGGCAGATTTCCACTTCAGTTCCCCCTTGTTCCATGGCACAGAAGGTACAAAGTAATTATGGCCCAGCTGCCATGAGCCAGTACTGGCTCTGTTTATGGGAAAAGTGAAAAATTTTCTAATCTGATACATGTGTGATTAATTTCTGGGCTCTTTATTCTGTTTCATGGGTTTTGAATCTGTTTATAGTCCAGTGTCATACTGTTTTAATTGCTGTTGCTTTATAATATGGTTTGAACTCATGGATTATGTTGCCTTCATTTTTTCTTTTTTTCTCTCAGAATTACTTTGACTTGTTCAGGGCAACTTTAAATGAAATATTTTAGTTCGAATTGTTTGTGCTAAACCTTTGAAAACTGCTATTGGTAATTTGGTAAATATTATGTTAATCTATAACTTGCTTATATAATATGGCCATTTTAATAATGTTTCTTCTGACAGTGCGCATGGGCTGTCTTCCATTTCTTTGTATATAAAGTCATCTCTTAATTACTTCTCTAAGATTAGTACCCACTGTTACCTCCTGTAAAGACAAAATTCTATACCCTGGAGAGATTAGCATTTCTTGGCACTTAGCAAGTGTTCAGCAAATAATTGTAGACTTGAACCATCTTGAGTACTTTTTCCTGTTCTTGTATGTTTTGACTCAAGTTTCTTTGCAGTTATATTGTCAGAATAGTCAAACTTTTTCAGAATTGCTGAAATACAAAGATACTTTCACTTAAGCTTCCTTAAAATTTTTTTTTGAATTCCCCATTATGGCTGAGACCTTTCTTAACAGGTCTTTTGATAGTTAAATGTCAGCAACTTTAAAAGAAATGTCAGTGAAGTATCAGAGAAAGAAATTGCATATTTATCTGGGTAGATATATTTTAATTGAACAGTAAAATACTACAGAAAACTCATGAGAATTTTTTTTTTTTGCTTATTTCTCTCAACTGCCTGAGCATTTTCTTCTTCTTCTTTTTTTTTTTTGGTCTCTTAGTAGTGCTAATTTTATTTCTTCTCCTCCTCTGTGATTATACATGGGCATTTCCTCTCACAGTATATGGTAAGAATTTTTTGTTTTGTTATTTTCCACACCTGGGCTTACTCCTGTCTTTGTGATGTGGAATCATTCCTAATGGTGCTTGGAGCCCATATCCGAGTTCCCCTTGTCCAAGAAAATACCTTAACCCCTGTACTGTCTTTTTGCTTCCAAATGTTGTATCTTGATTGAAAAGTTTGGCATTTTCATTTCCACAAAAAACTAGCTTTGTGGGAGTTAATACTAAATATACATTTTCTTAAAAAGACTTGAAAACAGATAATCTTGCTTTCTAATTATTACTTTTCACTATCATTTTCTGCCTTAGACTTTGTGTCATACTTTTTGCTTAGCCCTTCCTGTGGGACTAGAGTCCTATAGAGGTAGGAAAAGTAAAGGCTAATATAACATTTCTTACCCTCAGGGAACTCCAAGAAGGCGGGGGTTGTTTGCACCCAAGACATGAGTATACCATGTTATGGAATTTTAGAATTTTTTGGATTCTAGAAATGGCTTGTTTCTGACAAAGTAAATCATGAGAGACATCTGGTAAATAATTTTCGATTTATTTTTATGGGGGGCGTCACACCAGGTGGTTCTCAGGGCTGACTCCTGGCTCTAAACTGAGGGATCACTTCTGACAGAGCTTGGGGAACCATATGGGATTCCAGGGATAGAACCTGGTTTGGCTGTGTGGAAGCCTGCAACCTTTATGCTGTATTATCTCTCCAGCTCCTAAATGTTTGAGATGAACCTTCATATGCTTGATCTTCCTGGTTTAACTATTGGTTGAGATATTTGTTAACAAAATACAAAAAAGACATAAGTGTGTGATTATTTTTTAACTGTGTGTTTAAGACTACCTATCCATGGGATTAAGGAAGAGGGAAGGGTTTCACTACGCAATTTATAGGTTTTTCAAAGTCTGAAAAAGACAACAACCAAAGTAATTACGTTTCTTTCTGTCATTGTGACATGAACAGAAAGCACATTGGCAAGAGAGATATATATTTTGCTGTATGTTCTTTCCAAGAATTTTTCTCATCTGCTTGTTCTCCATGTAACCAAGTTAAATGAAATAATTTCCGGGTAAAGGGAATACAGTGTGGAGGAATAAGTTTCAACTTGAAATGGAACAGTTCGATCTCATACCTAACTTGCTCCTTTATTATTTAAGTGACCTAAAACCATTCCTTCTCCTTTCCAAGCTTCAGTTTCCTCATCCTTGCAAATGATGATCATGTAAACTATCTCACAGATTTGTAGCTCAAAGGAGCTGAAGTTTGCCAACTCCTATTTCAGTGCCCAAGACCCTCTTGGTAATTAATGTATAGAAAAACATAAGCGAAAAAGTTGTGCTGTGCTTTGGATCACAGACACGCTGTATCTACGTCTTGATACAAAAATGTATGTATCTTTGACAGCCACATGTAATTCTTCCAGTTTCTTTTCTGGAAGTACAAAGCCCTTTTTATGATGCTTCCCTTTTCTCACTTTAGAATACTAGGTACAAGAAGCATTCTTTTCCGTCTTTGCTGTTATTATGTGAAATCTTAAGGTTTTTAAATGTTAGTTGCATATTTAATTACCTTAAATATACTGTAAGAGATGTTTCCTCCTGGAAGGAGAAAAATGCAAAAAAAAATACAAAAATGACCTTAGTCATGTCAATTTGCCTTCAAATGACATAGAGCTTTATAAGTCACACAATATGTTTGTTTGTGTATTTTCATTTTATGTTTTAATTTCATTAAGTTCCAGATCACCTGTATTGCTTATGTTATAGCTATGCATTTTCTGTTGATGGAGGTTATAGTTAGTGATCATTGATTCGTCAAATCTTTTCACTGTACTAGACTGTCTCCAGTAAATTTTATATACAGCATTTCATTTTGACAATAATCCAAAGATACAGATTAATGTTATAGAATTTTACAGTTGGGGACACTGAGACTCAGATGAGAAATATAGTTCTTGAGATCACTGAAATGATTTCAAACAGATGGTTGTCAAACTCAGATTTGTTTGCCTTTAAAAACAAGCACACCAGTAGTTCACAACCCTAGTACTATATTAGAATCATTGGAATACTCAAAATAAAAAAATGCCCTATTTTGCCTCAAAACAAAACAAATCAGAATATCTTGGGACTGCAGCCAGATATTGTTTTTCTGTTCTTTTTCTTTAAACTCAAAATTAATTACTAGAAGTAAAAGTAATATAAGTAACTCCTTGTTACATATTAGGCAACTTCTGTCTTCTCTATTCTTTTAATTTTTCCTAAAAATATTTATTACTCTTTTAAAATGTATGTTTATTTACCTGTTTGTGAATTTTATTCCATCTCCACTGGGATATATCATCTATGAGTACAAAAAATTTATTGGTGGGGGTGTATCTTTACAGTATGTTCACCATCTATATTAGTGTTTCATAATACTAACTAGTTTTTATTTCATAGGTTTTTATGTGCATAAACAATCTTATGTTTAGAGCAGGAACCACATAACCCAGTGATGGAGACAGACATTGTATTTGACCTGTGAGATAAGCTGTAACAGTGCTGCATAAGCTACCCTTATTACACCTAGGAAGCTTGATATTTATCTCTTGGACCTTAGAATAAACTGTCTGCACATATTCAAATGGACCATGAAGCAAAAAAAAGTGGTAATTTTTAGTGCTCAATTGGACTCATTCATTGGTGATTAGTGTGGGTGTTGTGTCTGAATGAGCATGTAGCTTTTACCTAGACAGTTAGGGGATATAAGGAGAGTATTACCAGGGTTGATTATTTTTTTTTCTATTTTTAACTCAAACATTGCATAGTAGAACAAGTTTAGGACTGATGATGTTTAGGGAATGTGCAGAGAATTCAGATGTTTTCTCTTTCTAGGAAAGCCGGCCTCTGTCAGTCACTCTGTCCTACCACCCCTGGAGTATTTCTTAAGGGTGATGCATCTAAGACTGGCTGATCTTCATCTAACAGCATATTCTGCATTGTGATAGATAGAGAGGAGCTGTGGTTAAGAGCAGCATTTTAGGCCTATCTATAGGCCAGACTTCTTCTTCAAGACCCTGAACGAACAGTTTGAGGTTCTTTGTATTCCTGAAGTAAGCAGATACTATTGGGCTACACTGGCACGTGGCGGGGTCAAATGGAAACGTTACTGCAGCCTGCTTGAGCAAATTGACGAAAAAAGGGATGTTAAGTGATCAAGTAATCAAATGATCTAAAGGTCTATTTCTGTTCCGCAGCTCAGGAAAATAAATGGGGGTAGGTGTAATAATAATAGGGCTAACCTTGATAGAGCACCTGATTCTAAATAAAAATGAAGTATTTAGAATTTTGAAACTTTCATAATGATTAGTAAAAAGTTGTTTGAGCTATGTCTGATGTGGACTGTACCTTGGTGATGGTGACAATCCTTAACCAGGCCGGAAAGACAATACAGCAGGGAAGGTGTTTGTCTTGCAAGTTTCCAACCCAGGTTCAATCCCCAGCACTGCAGATCCCTGAGCACAGGGTCAGCAATAAGACCTGAGCGCTTCTGGCTGTGGCCTCCAAACCTTAAAGAGCAAGAAGCAACAAGAAAATACTTAACCAATGGAATGACCCAGACACTGGATAATTAAAACAGGACCCACAAGATAACTGATTGGGCCTTTAAGTACTAGAGAAGGAGCAGCCTTGCCTATGGGGTTCAAAGTGTGTCACGTGGCATGTTGGTGAGCCAGCAATGTACAGAGGGTCGTGTGAGACTCGTCTTGTTCTCTTTAGGCAGAACGGTTTGGAAAGAGTTCCTGCTTTTGATTGCTAAAAATTTGGGGCGAGGACCACTTTTTACTGAGGTTTCTGGGAAATTCCCTTGACTTTTTGAATCTAAGCTTTTTCTGGTAGATAGTGGAGGAGAGTAATTTTGTCACCCTTCATTTCCCAGACTTGACAGTCTGCTCAAGTATTGCCTAAAGGACTTTTCAAGTTGAAACATCCATCAAGAGAAGGTTAGATATTTCAGAGAATGACAACAACAGTGATTTTTCATGGATAGTTGAGGCTGTTTTGTCCCTGGTTTCTCTATAAACTTGTACAAGGTAGAAAACATGGAGGAAAAAAGAGATAAGCAAAAGACTGTTTTGGTTTTTTCACCTTCTTTGTTTCTTCTGAATAGGTAGGCTTTGAGGAGTACATATAGAAAACTAGGACCATCAGGTTTGTAATTGAGATTGCCTCTAAATCGGCTATACCGCGCTGTTCATGAAAGGTGGTGTATCGAGAAGGCTTGGTTGTTTTGAAAAGAGACTGATTTTGACAAAGGGGAAAATTTGGGATTCGTTTACTGTAAGTTGCAAGTAAGAAACAACAGAAAGCTGAATATTAGAAGAACTTGGCTATCGTAAAAACCACACACTTTCACATCAGTAAAACATGGAGTTCTGATCTGAGTGAAATGCGAAACTCCTTGCAGACCACAGAGAGTAAAAGGAGTACTTTGTTTCATTATTAATACCATTGTCCTTGTTTCTTTAAATGAGAATTGATAGCAACCATGAAAAAAAATCTTTCTCAGAGACCCAGTATAGAAAGAAAGAACAATAAAAGCAAAATAAACAAACACTCAGAAACCTCACCACCACCATCCCACTGTCAAAACCCAGAGCTCAAGCATGAATTGCCTCTAAACATTATTGTTAAGTCATCAGATTCACACACACACACACACACACACACACACACACTTACTTTTTTTTGTAAGAACAGAAAATCAAAATTCTCTGTATATTTTAAAAAAATAAACACCTTGTTTGGTTGATTAACAAAATTGACTTTTTTTTATTAAAAGGAGCGTCATTTCCTTCTACCTCATGCGCGATTGTTTGAGTTGATGATTCCATGTGAATGAGGAGTCTGAGTTTCCCTAGGGTAGAGAGGCCAGGCATGCCTGATCAAGAGGTTTCTGGGAGGTGCTCTAGAGTCACAGTGTAGCTCTCTGAATCTAAACAAAGTTAATTGTGAGTGTACGTGTGCCCACGTGTGTACCCCCCCACAACTCAGGCAACCATGGAGCCTCCTCAGGCTGCAAACCTGATGAGTGCTTGGGCCTGATGTTACAGAAATGCTCATGTCCAGCACTGCTGAGAGCAACGAGGATCACCCAGAAGGTGCTTTAGGGGGTAACTTCTGGGAATCGAACTTGGGGCCTATGCATGCAAAGCATGTGCTCTGCCCTTTCAGCCATTCTCCTGGTGCGTACAATCTTAAAAATTAGGGCCCAACCTGGGGACAATGGTGGTATGAAGGTCACATGGGTGGTGGATTGCTGTCAGAAAATTGTTTGCTTGAAATTCTATTGTGAACAGCTTTGTAAGTAAATCATGGTTCTAAAAAAGAAAGAAGAAAAGAAAATGGGGACCAGCAGCATTAAGGAAAGGGACTCACTCATTCTTTGCCCACACAAAAAACACTTTGGTGATTTTTCCCTCTGGCTAATTTAATCCACAAGATCCTCTCCATTTCCATCCATCTCTAAGCAAATTTCATAACTTTGTTTTTCTTAACAGCTGCATAGTATTACATTGTTAGATGTACCACCACATTTCTTTATCCAGTTGTCTCTTCACGGGCACTCGTTGTTTCCAGATTCTGGCTATTGAGAATAGTGTTGCTATGAACATAGAGGTGCTAGATGATGCTTTTGCTGCGTGTTTTTGGCCTACCAGGGTATATTTCCAGGAGTGGTACGACTGTGGATATCAGTTGTATCACTTGTCTTCCCGTTGTTTTTCGATTTTCTCGAGTGGGCACCAGTAACATCTCCATACATCCTGTAACATGCTAGGGTAGCCAAAGAGCATCTGCACGCTCCAGGAACACAAAGAGCCTCAAAAGCATTCCTTCAGGTCATGGGAATGAGGTCTATAATGTTACTGGGTTTTGGCATATCAAACACGACATGGGTAGCTTGCCAGGCTCTGCTATGCAGGTGGTATACTCTCGTAGGCTCTCATCTCATGCATTTACTGATGAACCGCAATGGGAAGGGATCACCTTTTCTCTTGGGTGGAGCTCTGATAAGCTGTGGACTCTAGATGTTGAAAATGGCAGCCTTCATGGTGTGGGGATTCCCTCAGGCTTCTTATGAGGCTCTGCTGGGATGGGGGCCAGGGCTAGAATCCGCATTCCTTCCCAGGTGCCTCATGATCAGCTGAGCACAGGGAGAGCTGGTAGCAGCTCTGCCCCTTGTATGAGTCTCTGGTTCAGGCATACCTGGGCTTGAAATAGGCTTTGCTGTAGGGTGGGACTCTGATGAGCAGGACTTGAGATCAGCTTTTCTCTTGGGTGGAGCTCTTACGATCTGTGGAGTCCAGGTGTTGAGAATGACTGCCCTCATGGTGTGGGGGTTCCTCTGATTTCTAGGTTGTGGATATAAAAAAAATAATATGATACCTATATCCAAGGCCAGGCAAAACATGGACCAGAAAGTCTTGTCAGTGGGTAGAATCTACTGCAAGTGTTGGGAGTCAGAGGTTATGTAAGACAGAGAAACGAACAGTGTACTAATAATTGTTGGAAATGATAATATCAGCCTAGAACTGAGCATTGTACATAGGTAAAGGGACATACATGAAAACCTCTAAATGTTTGTATTGCAAGCCACAATGTGTAAGAGAAGGGATTGAGAAAGAGAGAGAGAAAGAGAGAGAGAGGAAAGGCAAAAGTGCCTACCATAGAGACATGCTGGGAGAGGTAGGAGGGAATCGGGGACATTGGTGGTGGGAACTGGGCACTGGTGGGGGATGGGTGTTGACTGAAACCCAAACATGAACATCTTTGTAATTTTATATGTCACTGTGGTATTATTAAAATAAATAATTAGATAGATAGATAGATAGATAGACAGACAGACAGATAGATAGATAGACAGACAGACAGGTAGATAGATAGATAGATAGATAGATAGATAGATAGATAGATAGATAGATAGATAGATAGATAGATAGATAGATAGATAGATAGATGGATGGATGGATAGATAGATAGATAGATGGATAGATAGATGGATAGATAGATAGATAGATAGATAGATAGATAGATAGATAGATAGATAGATAGATAGATAGATAGATAGATAGATAGATAGATAGATAGATAGATAGATAGATAGATAGATAGATAGATAGATAGATAGATAGATAAAAATCCTGTGGTGAGACATATGTGAGCTGCAGGTCAGTAGACGTGAATTTTCATCCCTTGACCGATTGGCGACTCTGATGCAGCAGTCCTCTGTTTATCTCTCAGCACACTGTAGGAGTTAAAATAGATGTTTGCCTTAAGTATTCCTGACTGATATTTAGAATTGGTGATTATTTATTCAACTCTTTATTTCATGGAGATTTAGTCTCTTGTAGAATGGGAAAGGTAAAAGAAAATGAGATCTCAGGGGTTGTAGTGGGTGTTGGGTCCAATTTGTGGTCGAACACAACAGCACAGGAGCAATAATAAAAGAATGCAAAACCCAAATAAAGCATCTTACATCATGCTTACAAAAATGATAATGATATAATTTTAATAATGCTAACACTATTACTATTATTACTATCATTTTTCAGCTATAGTTCTTATTGTGGGATATAGAATTTATTGAACATAAATTCCATATCTGAACAGATGTACAAGACCTTGGGCAAGGAGTTAGTTTATATATGTTGTTTTGTTTAAGATACAATTTTAACAACTACTAAACGACAAATTTGAACTTCTGGTTCCCCAGTATGAATCCTGAGGCACTGCAAATAAAGTACTTCCAAGAAGTCCATTATTAAAATAGCAACATTAGGTCAGAGCCTGATTATCCTTGTCAGTCTCCTTTACCATGCTTATAAGTTATGCCGTGGGAAGGCTCTAGGCCCTCTCCCTATTCTGCAGGCTCTTGCCCCAAATTCAGAGTTCTCGTTGATATATTGATCATCCTTTATTTAAAGGAACATCACTTGTATCACTTGTCTTCCCATTGATCATCGATTTGCTTGAGCGGGCACCAGTAGCATCTCCATATGTCCTGTCACATGCTAATTAGCCCAAGGGCATCTGCTCGCTCCAGGAACATGAAGAGCCTCAAACCATTCCATCTGGTCATGAAATAAGGTCTATAATTGTTACTGGTATTTGGCATATCACATACGACACGGGTAGCTTGTCAGGCTCTGCAGTGCAGAGGTATATTATACAGGTTATATTACTAAAAGTATTAAGCCTGATAAGGAATATAATTTGAATAAAAAACAAAATATAGTACAAAATTAAAAGGTCATAAATAGATGTTTTGTAAAAGAAATCTTTCTTTTATCAGTATCTCATTCTTCTCCCTAAGTCATACTTGTCAGTTTTTCCTATTCCTTCTAGCTATAACTCAATACAAAGAAGTGAAGCATATATATATATATATATATATATAAATCTGTGCTTCCAAAACCATTACATTATAGTGCATATTGAGTCCTTTCTTGAGGAAGAACATAAAACAGAGTTTGCTTGTTGCAGTTTTATATAGGGACATACTAGACTCTTTATTTCATTTCTCTATCAGTACCTTATGCTTTTATCCTATCATTTTAGTTTACCTGTTATTATTAGTGATTTCGAGCATCATTTTTAGCAAGTTTTACTTATGTGAAAATTCCTTTACTAGTTTAAAATTATTTTACTTTTTTATTATTGATTTATTCCCACTAAGAATTGAAATCTTATGCCAAGTCCTAGGTCCGAGGTAGAGCACTCGCACTGCACGTGGAAGACCTGGGTGCAATGCCGAATGCTAGCAAGTAAAATAAATGAAAACAAATGGAAATGAACCCTTCATCTGTGATGGGTGTTGCAAAATTCTGAATTTACATCTTTAGTTTTAAAATGTAGTCAAGCAGCAGCACACTAGGCAGGACATTTGCCTTGCAGGCGACTAACCCATGTTGGTCGCTGGCATTCTATGTGATCCTCTCTCTGCATCATCTGGAGTGATCCCTGACACAAGGCAGGCGTAAGTCAGAGCACTGCTATGTCTGATCACAAAATAAAAATAAAACCAATAAATAAAATGTTGGTAAAATAGTTTGAAAAAATTAGAATTGGTTTATCTTTTGGTTGTCTGGTTCAAGGGTTTTATGTGACACTTAAAAATATTTTCTCTACCTCTATATCTCTCATTTATTCAGGGAATTATAAGTATATTGTGATAAGGATACATTTTGATATTTTCCATCTCTATTAATAAAAATTATACTGAGTTAAATGTCCACGTTTTCATGCTTACTTGAAAACTTTTTATTTCATATTCGATTCCCAGTTATTAACAACGTAAATATTTCATACTTATGAGTTTGTACCAGTTTTGGTATTTTCTCATCTATTTCTCAGTCTCATCATACACCGTAATCACTATTAAAAATTGCTGCAGCTATTTAATGTGTTTTATCGCATAGGATACTCCATTTTTATGAGTTCTTTTCCCCAAAGTTTTCAGTCTTTTAGCACTTATTTGTTTTTCCATGAACTTTAGAATGAACTTTTCAAGTTCTAAAAATAGTGTCTTATGATACTGCTATGGAGACTGCTCTAAATACTCATTACCATTCTGTAGTATGCATTGTAGAGATGGTATTTCTATTTCCTGGAGTGCTGTGCCTTTTCATTTGTTGAAATCTTTGTGTCCTCAGGAGTATTTAATTTTTCTTCATAAACCATGCACATTTTAAAGGTTTATTTCCTTAGAAAAACATTTTAAGTTTTTCCTAAAACCTGATGAAATAAATACATTTTTCAAATGTGAAATCATACTATGACTTCTGGAATAATGTTCAATTAGTCATTGTTTATAGTTTTTTTAGTGTTGTTGGACTCTAGTGACCAGTATTTATCAGTATTTATTAACATTTGCTTCACTTTTTGTAAGTAGGATTATTATGATACTGTGTATGTCTGTATTAACATGATTAAACTTTGGTATCATGAAAATAATTTATAAACTCTTAAAATTAAGCAAAAATTCCATTTATATGTTCAGTTCCTTTGAAATGTGATATAATTTCCCTTTGAAACTTTCCTTAAGTAGTTAACTTTTCTCAAATTTAAAAGTGGAGACCTTTTAATAAAAATTAAAAAATTAGTTTTATTTTTTCTGTGTGGAACTGTTGTTACTGTATTTTTGCATATTGAATATGACGCAGGTAGCTTGCAAGGCTCTGCTGTGCTGATGGAATACTCTCAGTAGTATAGAGGCTTAGTTCTTGCATTTACTGATGAGCTGCACGGGCACAAAGTGGCCACGCACAACTGGTAGAGCCAGTAGCAGCTCTGCCCCATGTATCTGTGTCTCTGGTTCATGCATATCTGGGCTTGAAATTGGCTTCTCTATAGGGTGAGGCTCTGACAAGCCGGGCTGGAGATCGGCTTTACTCTTGAGCGGAGCTCTGAGAAGCTGTGGAGTCCAGATTTTATGAACATAGGGCTGCATATATTCAGATTTTATGAACACAAGGGTGCATACATATCCTTTTGAACTAATGTTTTTGTGTTTTGGGGGAGGCTGCCAAGAAGTTGTATAGTGGATCCTATGATAGTTCTAGTCCTAATTTTTAAATAGATCTCCTTATTGCTGGGAAGCTTCCCAGCAATAAGCAGAAGCTGAACCAGATAACATTTCTCCACAGTAAATGAGGGTTTCTTTCTCACCATAATGCTGCCAAAACTGGCAGTTTTCAAGTTTTTTGAGTGCTTTATAGATCTTGGCTATCAATTCTTCTGAATAGAAACTATCAATATTTTCTCTCTTTAAGTAAGCTATCTTTTTATATCATAGCTTGAGTTTCTTTTTCTACTCAGAAACCTTTTAATATGATGTCGTTCATCTGTTTATTTTTGTTTTTGTTGCCTTTCCCATTGCCATCTTGTTGAAGACTTCCCGTGGTCAATTTTCTGGAGAGTTTGCTGATATTTTCTTCAATGTATTTATTGATTCTGGTCTAATCTCTGGATCTTTAGTCTGCTTTGTGAGTGGTGTGAGGTAGGGTTCAATTTCAATTTTTTTTTATGTGTGGCTATTCAATTTTCCCAGCACCGTTTGTTGAAGAGATTGTCTTTGCTTCAACTTCCAATGCTTAACTCTTTTTTAATATATTTGCTTCTCATAAATCTGGGAGCTTTACTCAGAAGTCTCAATTCTGTTCCATTGGGGATATATTGTTAATCCAGTACCATTCAGTTTTTATTATTATAATTTTGTAGTATAATTTGAAATTGGGAAATACATCCCATCCCCCACCCTTTGCCCCCCTTAGAAATGCTTTGTCTATTTGAATAGTTTTATGTTTCCATACAAATTTTAGTTGATTTTTGCCTCATGTTTTTGTATAAGGTCATTGGGATTTTAATGGGTATTGCATTGAATCTGTAGAGTACTTAGGTTAGGATGGTCATTATTTTAATAATATTGATACTTTTAATCCATGAAGAGAATGTATTTCCATTTCCTGGTGTGCTTAATTCTCTTAGCAGCGATTTATAATTTTCAATGTGTGAAACCTTCACATCCATTGTTGTGATTAGATATTTGATGTTTCTGGGCATATCTTGAAGGGGATAGTCTAGTTAATTTCCTTCAAGTGAATTATTTGGTATTGGAATGATAAGGATTTTGGTGCATTCATTTTTGTAGCCTGCTTCATTACTGTATTGGTGTGTGTGTGTGTGTGTGTGTGTGTGTGTGCGCGCGCAAGACGTGTGTGATATTTATGGTGTTCAATGTACAGTATCAATTTTCATGCAAATAGTGAAATTTGACTTGTTTCCAATTTGGATCTCTTAGATATCTTTTTTCTTGTCTGTGTTGACTTCCAAATTATATTAATAAGAATGGTGACAGTAGTTATACTTGTCTTCTGCTGATCTCAGGAAGAAGAGTTTTATTTTTTCACTATTGAACATTATGTTGACTGTGGATTGTTATAGATAGCAATTACTATCTTGGGTTTTTCCCTTCAATTCATATTTTTTTTGATTTTTTAAAAAAAATCATGACATGAATGGGTGTCACATCTTATCTAAATCCTTATCAACTGACTGATATAAAGGTATGTTTTTTATCTTTTTTTATATGATGACTTGTTTCATTAATTGAATTGGATGTATCAAACCATCCTTGCATCCCTGTGATGAAACCTACCTAGCTGTAATATATAATCCTTTTGATATATTGCTGAATTTTGTTGCTAAAATTTTATTGAGGCTCTTTGCATCGAAGTTTATCAGGGATATTTGCTTATAAATTTCTTGTTTAGTACTGCTTCTATTTTATGTAGTGCTATAATTTTATGTATACTGCTATTTTATGTAGCAGTACACAATATAATAATAATATTGTATTCATTGAGGCTGTTAGTGAAGATCCCTTTTTCACAATATTTTCTAGCTCTGGAAGAGCTAGAAAAATATTGGCACTAAGACCTTTTTGAAGTTTTGGTAGAACTAAAAATGGGGCTTTCTGAACCTAATCTTTTGTTCTTGGGAAAATCTAAAACTATTTCAATTTCCTTCATTAATGGCTTTTTCCATTTTTTTTCTTACCTATTTTTTAGGCCACATCTGGCAGCACTTATAGGTTATTCCACCTGGATCACTTAAGGCTCTCAGGGATCATTCCTGGCAGACTCAGGGGCACATAGAGTATCCTTGGGCATGGACCTGGTCTTTCGCAAAAAGCAAATTCCCTATCTGCTCTATTATTACTCTGGCCCCTTGGAATTTTTTTTTTTTATTTCTAATTGGTTATTTGGAGATTGTGTGATTCTAAATATTCATCCACTTCTTTTAGATTCACTGGTGGCATAAAGCTGTTCATAGTATCCATTTATACTGGCTTTTTAAACAATGTTTATATTTTGGTATCTCAGAGGAATTTATTTTTCATTTTTTTTCTCCACTATCTCTGATACTGTTTATTTCAGGTTTTCATTGGCCCCGCTTTTTTTTTGGATGAGTCTAGCTAAGGGTTTTTTAAGTCTTGTTTACTCTTTCAAAGAATAAATTCCTGTTTTTATTTACTCTTTGCATTGTCTTTTTTTGATGTCATTTATTTCTGCTCTGATTTTTATGATCTCCTGCTTTTTTTCTTGCTTTGGTATTAATGGGTTTTTCTTTTACTAGTTTCTCTAGTTGACAGGTTGGATCATGGATTTGTCTTCTTTCATCCTTCCTTGCTTCCTTGCTTTCTTGTATATACTAACTTAGGGATATAATGTGATATTAAATGTGCTTCACATTATGTTGAATTTTATGTCAATGTTATTAAAAATGCACTTTCAGAATATTACATTAATAGCTGTCTTTTAAATGTCTATTAGTATAATCTCCCCTAAAGCAGGTCAAATTGGTTTAAAAAAATCTTAAGGTTAGCCTAGGAGAAACCTCTTTGTTTAGACTCAGAACATTAGAACTAAAAGATTGGTAGAGATAATACCATTGGTTTTGTGAACTTTTAGCTGGACATTGCAGAAGCTAAAGTGAAGAATGTAAAAATGATAAAAACAGGCAAGTTTTCATGTGGGGATCCACAGGGTAAGGGGATGCCCCAAACCTTGCTACTGGTTGCCTTCCCTCTTGACCTCCTTAAATGGCTCATTAAAAAACAAAACAAAACAAAGAAACAAACAAAAACAAAGATAGTGTTCCTTCAAAACTTCCATTCTTTCAGATGAGAACGAACACAGAAATGCAAAGAAGGCAAATGATTCATTCAAGTTTCCTTTGTGAATTTGAGGCATCACGTGGAACTACAACTCAGGCCTTCTGTCTCTTCATCAGTGCTTACATCCAGGCTCCCAGAAAGCCTCTTGTACCTTGCTCCTGTACGCATTTTTTGGTCAGACTGTTACTTGATTACCTCTTTTAACAGGCCCAACAGTCCCTGCTAAGGCACAAACTGTCTATTTGCTGAGCTCTGGGGCGGGACGGGGGTGGAATGGGGGGGAGGCACGGCTGTGATTCAGGCTCTGAGGTCTAAGAATTGCAGACTTAGTTTCTAGTCTCCTGAGGAAACTGCTAATCTGGGTGCCAATGGTGTTTCTGCTCCACGGACACCTGCCCACACAGCATGATTAGAAATTATAATGATGACGACGATGAGTCTTTCAGGACACCCACGTCTTTTGCAAGATATTTCTGCTAATTGTCTCTACCAGAATCAGTTAGAGAAGTTTTTTTTTTAAATTTTATTTCTGAGTCTCTCCTCCATCCTAATCCCCCCACTCCCTTTTAAGCAATTAAAAACGCTGGTCTAAAATGTTTGGTGTAGATTAAGGAATCATCCTCACCATGAATGATGCATCATTTCTGTGCAGGGGATGCTAGAGCTTTAGTTGCAGAGAGGAATGGTAGCGTCCTGGACTACGTTCAGTTTGGGTTCAGATTTGAACAATGTCAAAAGCCTTCAGTGAGTTTTTGCTACTTCTTACTTTTCTTCATAATGTCTTTGGGTTCTCTGCTGTGAAATGGGCTTCCAGTTCTTTTGTGCTTAATTCACCAGGACAGCAGGAGTTGCAGGAGGGAATGTGGAAGAGAGTAGTGAAGACTCAGTGATGTAATTGGAAAGCACTGCTGTGAATCTTACTTTTGCACTGTTCATATCTTAGCCTGCCCAGATTGTTTTTAATGTCCTGCAGTCGACAATGCTGACTTGAGAGCAGGAGTAGCAGATTGTTATAATAACTCAACATTTGGACAGACGGGGTATAGAAAGACCCCAAGTGATGCTTGAATTGGTGTAGTATTTGGGCTCAATCTTGACTTTGGAAAAGATGGTCCCACAGTGTAGAGTGGAGAGTAAGGAAAAGAGGTTCTCAGCATATAGAAATCTCAATATAGAAATGAAAATTAAAATCAGAGGTGGGAGAAGAGGAGACTGGGTAGTAGAGAGGCATTTAATGATGGAGTTATGTGGAGTTTTATCTGATTTTGGTTTTAGGGGCTATCCTCGGTGGTGCTCAGGACTAGCTCCTGCCTCTGTGCTTAGGGATCACTCTAGGTGGTGCTTTTGGGGACCATATGTAGAGCTGGGGGACAAACCTCGGTCATTGCTTCCCTATATTGCTCTAAGGGCCTTACGATTGAGTAATGATAGTAGTTGTGGCACAGGTAGTCAGCAAAATAAATAGCACTGGCATTGGACCCTGTAGATTTGGAGTGTGGGAAAACAGATGGACACACATGAAGACAGAACAAGCAAAACAGCATTGTTCAGAGACAGCCTGCTCTAAGAAAGCGCTGCACATATTCTAAAAGGATGATTATGGCCCTTCCAACATTCTTAAGAATGCTGCATTCTGCAATTTAGCATAATAATATGTCCCCCCCAAAACTTAACCTTTTTAAATACATTTTTGGCTTTATTTCTTTTAGCAAAATCTTTTAGGGAGCCAGCATAGAGAACCTAAAGCATTTGCCCTGAATACTGAAGACCCCCCTAACATGCCATAGAGTTCCCCAAGCCCTCCAGGAATGACCCCTAAGTGCAGGGCCAGAAGTAGTCCCTAAGCACTGCTGGGTGTGGCCCCAAAACAATAAGAAAAGATAATGTGGGGCCAGTGGCTCTCCCTGTGCTCAGCTGATCATGAGGCACCCAGGAGGAAGGCGAGTTCCATCCCTGGCCCATCATCCCAATAGAGCCTTGCAAGAAACCAAAGGAACCCCCACACCAGGAAGGTAGTCATTTTCTACATCCGGACTCCACAGCTCGTCAGAGCTCCACCCAAGAGAAAAGCCAATCTCTCCCATGCAGTTCATCAGTAAATGTATGAGCTGAGAGCCTACTACTGAGTATACCACCTGCATGACAGAGCCTGGCAAGCTACCTGTGTCATATTTGATATGCCAAAAACCAGTAACAATTATAGACCTCATTCCCATTACCTGAAGAAATGGTTTGAGGCTCTTCGTGTTCCTAGAGCAAGCAGATTCCCCTGGGCTACCCTAGCACATGACAGGACATATGGAGATGTTTCTGGTGCCCACTCGAGCAAATCGATGAACAATGAGAAGACAAGTGATACAAGTGAAGTCAACAAAATCTTTGCATTAGAACATCATGATTTACAAAATTATTCATAGCTGAGTTTCAGCACAAAATGTTCAAGCACCAATCCACCACCAGTGTCTGATTCCCTCTACCAGCAGCTCTAGGCTTCCTTCCCAAGTCCCAGCCCATCTCCTCAACAGGCACATTTTAAAGTTCAATTGTTGTAGCTTGGACTTCAGGCTTATACTCTGCTTTCTAGCTAAGTTCTAAATTTCTGAAGGTATGTTTAGATGGAGTTATTTTTTAGTTTTTTTTTGGGGGTAAGGGTCATGCATACGAAGTGGTGCTTAAGGGCTGGTTTTTTACTTTGTGCTCAGGAATAACCCTGACTTGGGTTATTCTGGAATAACCATGGTGCTTGGGGAACATATGGTATTTGTGGTTTGAAATATGGTCAGTTGGATGCAGAGCAAGTAGTTTAACCCCTATAATACTATTGCTCTGCCTTGTAGGAAAGGTTCTGTTAGGAGAAAATGGAATTGGGTACTCCATTTCTCTTCTTGATTCCCTGGTTCTCATTGGAAAAGTGTTGACTTATTTTCTGTAGCAGCCACTAACTTTGTGGACAGGGAAAAAGTTTCTTAGAACTTTGATTAAAAAAATTGAGTGAGTTTGTGGATTTATGTGTTATAGTGCTGGGTGTTTGGGAGTAGAGTAGAATGTTTTCTATTATCTTCTTCCCTTCAGCATGTAAACTGAGCCGTTCCTTTTAGCTATTTTTCTTCTTTTCTACATATACTTGCATGTGTTAATGTGTCTGTGTATACATCTATTACCTATCTATCATCTGTCTGTATCTTTCTGTTCACCAATCTACCCACCTATTAATTTATTTACCTACATGCATACTTACAGGGTGTAATAAAATTTAATGTTTCTTATTCTGTAAGTTTGGCTGGTTTGATGAATGAAGTAATCTGAAGAAAGACTGGTTTCTATAAGAACATTTTAAATACATATCATGATTCTTTAAAAAGGATTTTCCTCCAATTAGGTTAATTAGTTTTTCAGGCACTTATGTTGGGGACTGAAAACTCTGTGTAAACTGAATCTCTAAAGCCCTGTCATTGTGTGGGTTATGCTTTTCCCTTCTTAGCACAGATATTTTTCTTTCCCAGTAAAACAGAGCCAACATAATCTTTGAAACTTTCAAACGTGATTTAGGAAGATGATTTCTGTATATAATGCCAGTCAAAATATAAATATTTTCGACAATTAGCAAAAAATGTGGGGGTTCTCAGTGAACAATTTTTGTGGCAATGTTGGCTTTCTTATTCTATTCTCTTATTTATATATTTACAGTTATTTTATCCATTTAATTGAGCTAATTTCTAGATTCCCCTAAACCTTTTACCTAATCAATGCAATAGAAAAGTGTTTTAACGCACTAAAATAACAACAGAAGGTGAGAAGTTTATGCATTCTCTTTTTTGGTAGTTGCTTCTTGCCAGTTTTTTTCCTGATTGAATTTTAGTTAGGCTGGAAGTGTCCTGAGGGTGCTCTTTCCCCAGTGATGTTTGCTTGTTGTTGCTGATGAGTTACAAAACAAAGGGATAGATAGCTTTGTTGGGGAGCTGCTGGAGTTCCCAACAATATCAGGAATGAGTTCCCTTCTACCTCCGAAGGCAGAGAATGGATGAAAATGAATGAGTCCAGCGTGGTTCCAAAAGGCTTTTACTAATTCAATAATAAAACAAGCTCTGCCACTACAATCCAAAATAATGGAATTTCAGACCTCTAGTTCTTGTTCAGAACTTAGACCATGCACTTGGGCCCAAATTTCCAAGCAAAGTGGATGGATGGATGTACCTCAAATCAGTCCCCTTATATATCCAAAAGTAATCTTATCAAGTGATCAAGTGATCTTCAGGAGGGTCCTGTCAACAAAGATCAAGGAATCAGCTTCTAGGTGTAGAAGTAGGGTAATACCACACTTGTTTCGTGTCTAAACAAATGATTAGCTCAGAATGTCAAAACACTGGACTGGAGACAGAGACAGAGACAGAGACAGAGCAGACAGAGAGAATAAAGAAATATATCTCACTGGATGTATATTCATGGGGAGAAGCACATCATAATTTCATGGGTTTCATGCAGTGCAGATAGTACCCACAAGGTATGTCTATTTTCTGTTCTGCACCAAGGTGATTGGGAGTGTCTTGTCCTCTGTTTACTGCAACTGTCATGCTTGCCTGCTTACGGGCAAACTGTCATGAACCTTCCTTTGATTTAAAACAGTAGTCTCAATGTACCCCGTGTGGTGGTCTCCTGGTAAATTCTAACTGTCCCATGCTGTGACTAGTGGGTATTAAGAGCAATTGTGCTCATTATAATAACATTGAAATCATAGTAGACGTTACAGTAATATTTTAGAAGTAACAGATTCAGAGTCAAAATGACTTGTGTAACTGCCACACCTTCCATTATTGTTTATACAGAAGAAATATCTCATTAGCATGAACCCTGACTTAGATCATGTAAATATTTTAAACTGTAAGTAGATTAAACTGCAAAGCTCCCAAGATAGCTAGGCCTCCTCATCCAACAGCCTTTACCTAGCTTCTTCTAATATTAATATCATATACAAAATATCTATGCATCTGATACACAGGGCAGGGCTGCTATCAGCTCTCCCTCTGCTCAGCTGATCATGAGGTGTCCAGGAGGGAAGCGGGTTATAGCTAACCCTAGCCCGCCATCCCAATAGAGCCTCGCAAGAAGTCAGAGGAACCCCACACCATGAGGGCAGCCATTTTCAACATCTGGACTCCACAGCTCATCAGAGCTCCACTCTAGAGAAAGCTGATCTCTCCCCATTGTGGTTCAGCAGTACATGCACGAACTGAGAATCTACCTATACTGAAAGTATCCCAACCGCATGGCAGAGCCTGCCAAGCTACCGTGTAGTATTTGATATGCTTAAACTGTAACAATAATAGACATCATTACCATATCCTGAACAAATGATTTGAGGCTCTTAGTGTTCCTGGTGCGAGCAGATGCCCTTGGTACTAAGGATTGGGACTGGCCACACTAGTAATATCTACACGAGATATTACTGGTGCCCACTGGAGCAAATTGATGAACAACGGAAGACACATGATGCAAAACATTTATTTTAGAGCCAGGGAATTATGGTTGGCTCAACACAAAAAGTTATAATATAGATTTTATTAGAATGTCCTCGGTTTTATTTTTTTCTCTGCCTTTTTTCTCTGTTTTATGTTCCAGTTCAGGATACTACTGTGTAGTTATTCATTATGTCTTTGTGTCTAAGCACCAATTCTTGATTTCTCTTCATATTTAATGCTTTTGATATTTTAAACGTTTATTGGACAAGTGGTTTTGTAGATTGTCATTCAGTTTATATTTATTTCATCTTTTCTCAATATTCTTTTAGAGTTGTGGATTTTTGTGAATATCAATATAGAGCGAAAGTGCCTTTCTTAATTTTTATATTTGGGAATATCTGTTATAAACATAATATTAGGAATTCAGTGTCTAGGATGTTTAGCAATAAACAGCTTTACTAATATGTTGTAACAATGGCTTACCAATCTTGAGTAATCAAATTGCTTCTAACAGAGGCTAAGAATAAAGCACAGTGGCCAAGCACTTGTCTTGCTTGCATGAAATCATAGATTTGATCCCAGGCACTGCAAACAAAGAAAACATTTGGGCTAGGGAGGTGCTTTAATGCCTGTCATGCAGAAGCTCTCGGTTCCATTCCCAGCTGGATGCTCTCCTTGAAATCATGTATGTGTCCGTGTTGCTGGGCCCAAATTAAACTGGATCTCTGATACAGGCGACCACTAAGTCCCATGAGCACTACAGGTGACACCCAAAAAGGCAAGTGAACTAAGCTGATTTATTATAATGGAGAGCTCTATACTAAAGCAATTGGCTCTTAGAGAAAATTTGCTTAAGGGCCAGAGATATATGCAGGGGTTAGGCACTTTCTTTGTATCTGGCCAGTCCCAGTTTCATCCTTAGCACCATATCTGTTTCTTCGACATCTTTTAGCTTGAGTGATTCGTTTGCTAAGAGCCAGTAGTGAACCATTAGCATTGCCAGATATGGTCCAAAAAATGTGCTTAAGATCAGAGACAAATTGGGACTTCACCTAATGATGGACCTTCTTTGTGGCAGTTGAATTATACCTGCTATGTGCTATTTTATAAAACTATTTATATTTTTAAATTTCATTTGTTTGTTTATTTGTTTATTTATTTTTATTTTTGGGTCACACCCCGCAATGTTCAGGGTTATACCCAGCTCTGTACTCAAGAATTACTCTTGGTAGTGCTCTGGGACCATATGGGATGCTAGGGATCGAACCCAGGTCAGCCGCATGGAAACCAAATGTCCTACCCACTGTGCTATCACTCTGGCTACTATGAAACTATCTTTATATACGTTGTATATATGTTTGTAAATTGCTCTTGATCAAACTAAGGACTTTACACAGCTCCATTTAGACAAAGATTTTTTATATTTTTACATAGTGAAAATGTTTTGTATATATTTTTTTTATCCAGTAAAGTAGTGGATGGGACCTGCTTAAGAAACCTTGACAAACTTAGTCTGAAATACAATGGAGAATCCTGAGGATAAATGGTAGAAATGGACCCTGTTTTTCCCAGTGTTTTCTATAGATTTTTCTTTACATATTAATATGGGTTCATTATTGGCAGATCTCGATCAGGCAGAGTCCTGCCTTCTTCCATCACAGAGGAGGATGTGATAAGCGGGAACTCTTCATCATTCCACAGGTTATCAGACTAGTTCAGATCCATTGTAGTAAAACACAAGTTATGAGAGAAGGTTTGAATAGGATGAGTTGCTCACCTCTTTTCCCCTATGACTTCATGCCTTTATACATCTACTGATTCTTTATAAGTACTGTGTTATTTCTAGATGATACACAATGATATTAGGAAGAGGTATAATTAACAACTGGAGTAATCAAATAAATGTTGACTCAAGATGCAATAGATTTGTGAGTAGAATTGCAGGTTATGTCCGTGATCATCAGTGTATCTTTGTGGTACAGAAACTAGGTTTCCATTCTTTCAGGAATAAATATTTCTGCTTGATATTCCTCATTCTCACTTGTGGGATAAGTCATTCTTTTACACCATTTGCCATCACAGCATCTTGCAACCGCCTGATCTTGAGATACAGCATTGAGAAATGCTTTGCAATACTGCATGCATTGCGTTATCTTGTGGGGCTTGATTTATCTTAAGAATAATGATAAAATGTATCTAATCACCAATAGATGTTTTACTCATTCACTTACCAGGAAGTAAAGTTTGGGGGAGGTGGGAGGTGTTTTGTGCAATATGAGAGCTACTGAATAGCTCTTTGTGAACCTTGAGCCATGGAAATATGGCTAGTATTATATGTTTGCATGATAATATTTTTAGATGTATTTGTCTAATATACTTATTTTTTTTCTTTGAATATGCAAGGAATAATAAATGGTGTGTAGTACTCACATTATATCTTTATTTGACAGTGTATAGAGACCAGGAAGAATGTGGAACTAGTAAATTGCCCTTGCGTTCTCCTCTGAGTTCTAATAATGTTGGCATCCGAGAGAAAGGCTTCAGCACTCATAATTTTCATTAAAAAGTCTGATTCAGAGTTGGCTCATTTTACGTTATTGCTTGGACTAGAGAAGAATCTGACATTTGGTATTTTCATAATTGAGAACATAACTTGCTGACTAAAAAAAAATCACAACATTTTGTGCTTGGCCTTAAGTAGAAGATTGAGCTCTGTGTTAATAGGAGGAATTATATCCTTTTCTGTTTCAATCATCCTTTCCTTTGACCACACACTAACTAGCACATAGATGCATTTTACTGGAAGTTGTTGAAACACAAAATAACTTTAAAAAGTATAAAAACTTAGTGAAGCTGCTCTATATTTATGGGTCAAAGGGCCTCCTTTATAATATATTATATATAATATATTTGTTGCCTCCCTTTATAAGAAAACCATTTTAAAAGACAGCCACCAAAGTAAAGAACATCAGTTTAAGTGTTTACTTCTTGATTTAATTATCATTCTCATGAGGTAGCCATAGTTGCTCTGCTTATGATAAAGCATCTTTACAAATTTCTTCATTTCTCTACCCCTCAGGGCAAGGGGAAACAGAATAGATTTTGCTTATCTGTAAGTTAATCATCACATTGTTAAGATATTATATCCTAGGGCCTAAAAACTGGGTATTTCTTCTTTTTTTCTTTCCAGAATTTACATATATGGGACAAACAAGCAAGGAAGGAAGGAATAAAAGAAAGGGGGGGAAAGGAAAGAAAAAGAAGGGAAAGGGAGGGGAGAGGGAGGAAATGGGGATAAACTTGGACTCTTAAATTTTCATTTGGTTACTAAAAAATTAAGTTGGGGGGGATCAATACCGCAGTGGGTAGGGCGTCTGCCTTGCATGCAACTGACCTGGATTCGATCCCGGGATTCCATATGGTCCCCCAAGCACTGCCAGGAGTAATTCCTGAGTGCAGAGCCTGGAATAACCCCTGAGCACCCCTGGTGTGACCCAAAAAGCAAGAAAAAAATTTAATTATGGCAAAACATGGTGATACAGAGGGCTTAGGAGCACTTCTGGTGTTGTTAGAAGGGACATGAGGTACATGGCATCAAATCAAGATCTTACAAATACTAGGCATGCCTTTGTCTATTTGAGCTATTTTCTAGTCCAATTACTTTCATAATTTTTAATATAATGAATCAGAGTGGCAGTGAACTCCTGGCTTATAGTTAGAAGTCATTCATTGTCACTTGTCTCTTCACTTGTCTTCCGGTTGTTCATCGATTTGTTCAAGCAGGCCCCAGTAACATCTCCATTCATTGGGAATGAGGCTCATTATTGTTACTGGTTCTTGCATATCAAATACACCATGGGTAGATGTCAGGCTCTGCCAGGGTGCTGGGTTCATCCCAGGGGACCCAGTCTTTTTTCTATGTCAGACCATCAACCATCCAGGACCCACAAGGCAGAGCCTTGGGTGTAGACAAGTCTGTCTCCTGTCTGCCACCTGCCGATGCAGCCAGGCACTGCAGCCACACCTGCAACCTTGAGGAGCAAAAAGGTCATTCATTACATTTCATTTTCAACTTTTATTTCACCAGTACAATTCCTGTGGCTGGGTGAAAGAAGCAGTTTTGTATGCTGTTAGTTGGTCATAGTCTTCTAGAGGAAGATGCCTCCTCACATTTGCAGGGAGCAGAAACCTAAACCAACTCCTCTCTATGTGTTGCATTTATCAAAAGTATCTCTTGTTGAATCTGTAATGAATCTGTTGCACATTCTTCTAGAAAATACTTCTTGAGAGAGGATTTACAGTTATGTATATCTTTCTTCCTTTTTCTTCTATTTCTCCCCTTCCTTCTCTTCCCTCCCCTCTTCTTCCTTTCTCCTCCTCTCCCCTACTTTTCCTTCCCTTATTCCCTTTCCTTCCTTCCTTCCTTCCTTCCTTCCTTCCTTCCTTCCTTCCCTCCTTCCTTCCTTCCCTCCTTCCTTCCTTCCTTCCTTCCTTCCTTGCTTCCTTCTTTATTCTTTCCTTGCTTCCTCCCTCCCTCCCTCCCTCCCTCCCTCCCTGCTTCCTTCCTTCTTCCTTCCTTCCTTCCTCCTCCCTCCCTCCTTTCTTCCTTTCCTCCTCCCTTCCTCCCTCCTTCCTTCCTTACTCCCTCCCTCCCTGCTTCCCTCCTTCCTTCCTTCCTTCCTTCCTTCCTTCCTTCCTTCCTTCCTTCCTTCCTTCCTTCCTTCCTTCCTTCCTTCTTCCTTCCTTCCTTCCTTCCTCTTCCTTCCTTCCTTCCTTCCTTCCTTGCTTCCTTCCTTTATTCTTTCCTTGCTTCCTCCCTCCCTCCCTCCTTCCTTCCTTCTTCCTTCCTTCCTTCCTTCCTCCTCCCTCCCTCCTTCCTTCATTTCTCCTCCCTTCCTCCCTTCCTCCCTCCTTCCTTCCTCCCTTCCTTCCTTCCTCCCTCCCTCCCTTCCCTCCCTCCCTCCCTCCTTCCTTCCTTCTTTCCTTTCCTCCCTCCGTTCCTTCCTTCCTTCCTTTCTCACTCCCTCCTTCCCTCCTTCCTTCCCTCCCTCCTTCCTTCCTTCCTCCCTCCGTTCCTTCCTTCCTTCCTTCCTTCCTTCCTTCCTTCCTTCCTTCCTTCCTTCCTTCCTTCCTTCCTTCCTTCCTTCCTTCCTTCCTTCCTTCCTTCCTTCCTTCCTTCCTTCCTTCCTTCCTTCCTTCCTTCCTTCCTTCCTTTCTTCCTTCCTGCTGTTGGATGTGCTCAGTGCTTACTCCTCGCTGAGTGCTTAGGAATCACTCCTGGATGGGTTGTAGGGACCATATGAGATGCCAAGAACCCAACCCAGGTTGGCCGCATGCAAGGCAGCTCTCAATAGCCTTATTTCTAAAAAAAAAATATTTGAGTTGTTTATTCCTCTGTACAGCTGAATAGAGCATCTTGTAATCTCTTGGGAGTGAATAGGAGCTAACTCTAGTGACAAGAAAAATAATTGCCCTGGGAGTCACACAACTGATATTGGCTTGGGTGTAGCTCAGCTGCAGTACAGCAATTGTGTTCCTTGTGTGATATCCTGGTTTCCATATTACTAATTTCAAACAAATAAAAACATAAACAATCAAACAGAAAAACCCAATGCTTCCATTTTAGTTCCAGTATTTTAACTTGTTCAATACCGGACAAGTAACTCTGAAGCAATGCTTTATTTAAGTGTTCAAATTAAAAAAAAAAAAATATATATATATATATATATATATTCCAGAGGGTTGTCACATATTAATCTATGTAAAGAGCCTTTTTAAAAGAAATACAATTTAGTCTTTCTCAACATTAAATGCAGCCTTTTTCCTTCACATATTTTAGAATTTTGATTTCACCATCTTTCGTCTTCATTGTGGTGGTGGGGGAGGAGCACATTTAGTTGATTGTGTGGTAAAATCCACTTTAATTCTAGCTGTGAGAAAAAGAGCAGGGAAAATGTGGTGAGCAATTGCTTCTAAAAAGCTCGGACTAAAAGCATTTGATGGATCTGTGCTGGTTTCCCGGTAGACTCATCTCTGTATTGCCCGCCTCGCACAATTAATAGTTATTACTCAAGAAGGAACAAATAAAAAAAAGAGAGAGTCGGCATTACAATATCCTTTCATCTTCCTGAAGATGGCTGTTGTTGTCAGGTCTGTGGAGCCATACCTGTGAATCATCTTGGGAAAGCACTTGTGTGGGTGACTAGAGGAAGATCTTGTGGTTCTTTTCTTACCCACTTCCTGAGCTGGGGAAATGTCTAAGCTCATCTTTCTTATCAACTGAGGTCTTGTCAATATTCACCACCGTTTACCATATATCTTCACCAATGAAGGCCTCTTTTTGTACGTTTTCAGTCCAAACACTTTCCTGTGTCCAGAGACAATCACCCTCTGAGTAACTGGAAAAAAAATAGGTGCAAGCAAAAGAGAATAGAATTGAGAGGATCAGCATGGGGGCCTTGGGTAAACACCGTAGGAGGATCAGTGTAAGTGTGAGCACAGTGACACTTAAGCTGTGTTTGTTTTATGAGGATAAGAAATGACTCACAGTCCTGTTACAGAGTGGCCACCTGACCTTGGATGTGTCACTCCTCCTCTCTGGAGCCCAGAGACCCAGTGTTATTGCTTATTCTTGAGAGCGCATCAGATTAGAAAGGAATCCAAATTCGGCCTCTGTAAATGAATGCCCCAGTGGGTGTCTCATTCTCTCCTGTCTTAAGTGTCTTCAGTGAGATGTGTTGTGTTGATGTGAGGGTCATGGATCTTAGGATTCATTTTTTAAGTCAAGCTGAAACAGGGATGATTGTGAGCGAGCTTCATCATGTTTCATCAGGTTTTTCATCTTTGAAATAGGAATAAGATTGTCATAACTGGTGATATCACATGTGATGTTCCAAGCAGAGGATAAGCTCTAAATAAGTCATTGATATTTCTATTGCCATTATTATTTTATCATCATCATCATTTTATTATTGTTATTATCTGTATCATGGGCATTTCTCCAACTTTATCCCATGGCTTTAAACTGTGGTGCAGTTGTGGAAGTATATTCCTATTCTGTTTATTTCTACCTTAAACCAAGTTCTTGTGTTTTACTACTCCACTGCTTGTTTTCATTCTCCAGACTCACCTAGAACCCTGATTCTCCACCTGTGGTTTATGCAGTGTAGAATAGCCGTGATATCTCACTGTTTATTAGAAGAGCAGCATGCTATGCTTGACCTGCTGATCTGATCCAAGGGCATCATTCTCCGATGTACTGAAGAGCTGCTGTAACTCATTTTCCTAATGCCCTTAATCAGAGTATATGTGTGTCAAGAATGTGTTCACGTGTGTTTGTGTATACATCTGTTTGTGCTCTGCTTCCAGAATACATCCTGACTCTGCCTCTTTCATCACTTCCCCTGTAAGATGTAGTCATGGTAATCCTTGGGCTGTGATGAAGCGCTGCCATAGTTTGGCAATAGGGTCTCAGACATGGTCCTGTTATCTTCATGTTTTCCCTTGTGGCTTTTTTCCACATTACACAGAGAAACGGCTTCTAAAATTGTTAATTAAATTATGTCACTATTACCACCCTTTGAATATTCAACTATACATTAAGTGTCTATTGCTTAGAAATATTCAGAAGCCACATGCACACTCGCATACGTGTGCTTGTGTGTATTGTGTGTATGTGTGTGTTTATTCATCAAGCAAATCAATGAATAACGGGATTCAAGTGATCAAGTGATCAAGTGTTTATGTGTATGTGTGTATGTATGGTTGCAGAACCCTAAGAGATGAAATCTGTCTTCTCTTTTATCACCACCCTGAACAAAGTCATTAATAAGATTACCTTTGCCCTGTACAAAGACATATTTGTTTTCCTCTAACTTCCTCTAATTCTGTACATGGCTGACATATAGTCATAATTCTGAACTCAGAATGCATGGATTCTGGAGAGATCTTCATCCCTAGTGTAAGTTGCACAGCTCTCTGCCCTCCCCTACATTGCTTTCTCCCATTATCTTGTTTCCTGTTTGACATAGTCCTTCTGGAATTCTCACAGCACAGTTAGGATATCTTTGTTCTCTTTATGAACATTGCAAACTGTTTGGGTGAGAGATATCTTAGCTCTAATGATGCTGCTGAGGATTTGCTGAGTGCTTACCATATGCCAGGCACTGTGTATAGTAAACACTAATGGGTCAGATCATTTGAACTATTCCACATTCTTTAATGGATATTTGTAATGTCATCTCCATAAAGGTGGGGACCTTATCTGTTGTTTCTTAACTTTCAGCCTATAGAAGATGTCCTGGCATGGAAGAAGTACTAAAGAATGATTGTTCAGGGAATTTGTTTGTGTTTGAGTCACACTAGCTGTGTTCAGGGATTTTCCCTGTTTTCATACTCAGGGATTACTACTGCTGGACTCTGGAACTATATGTGGTATACAAGATCTAACCTGGGCTGGGCATTTACAAGGCACGGCCTTACCCATTGCACTATATCTATGACCTCCTTTATAGGGAATGAATGAATCCCAGAAGTCTACAGGAAGAAAAAAAAAGGATTTTACCCCATCCCCTAGCCCCCATTCCAGATATATCATAGGAGGAAATAACTATTATTTCATCTTTATCTTTATCTTTATGAAAAAAAGAGGAGCTATTGGAGCAGTTTGATTTCGGAGTTGCTGTAATTGGGTACATCTACAGGTCTTGGTGATCTGAGAGTGACGTTCTTGCATAGCACCTTAATGGGAACAAGTCATTTCTAAAGCCTAAGTCTGGCATTTGGAAATAAAGACCTTCCAACTTTTCTGTCCTTTGTGCACATGCTGTTGATGTGCGTATGTGAACCTTTTTATTATTATGGACTCAGCGGCAGTAACCATGGTGAGTAGACCCATCACACAGCATTTTTCTGAGTCAGTTTAAAATGCTGACAATTAAATATACCGTACTCCTTTAAGCGATCCATCAGTCTCCCTTGTTGTCATGGTGACTGGAGTATATTTAGAAATGTGACAAGTACACTGAGTTCAATTGCACTTTTGCCAAAACATAGTTTTGCAGCTAAAATTGAATTTCCTGATTGAAGATCCAAGTGCTGTTAAGGGGCATGATCGTTTCTATACATTATTCTGGAAGCATAACGTAGACCATTTTATTAAATCAGCAGTTAAACTATTATCGGACTTGTAAGATATTGGAGTAGCCATACTTAGAGTTATGAAATAAAGGTGGCATTATGTTTTTACATTTACAAATGAAGTTGGGAAGTGGGGATGTAGTTTAGCAGCTGAACACTTATGTATGTGGGCCCCTTGGTTCAATCTGCAGGACAGACAAACAAAGAAAAAGAAAGAAAGCAATTACATCTCATGGTGAAATTACTTTAACAACTATTTCCTTGACAAGGGAATTATAGGCAAGTGCACATGTATGTATTCTCTAGATTATATTTTTTAAATCTACGGAACATGATCTTTGCTACTTGTAATCTATTCTTGCAATATGAGACCATACTTAGTACTTTAGGACTGATCTTGGATGGATAGCCATCTTTATTTTTCATCAAATTCCTTTCTTCTGGGATCAAAGGAAGTGGAGTAAAAGAAACAATGAAACACTGAATTTGACTTTTTGCTTGAACAACAGAAAGTCGAAGTCTTTTTCTGGGCTCATTGAGAACTTGGTGTGAATCCTCACACTCCTGTTCTCTTTGCTCCTGTCACCGGAGTGTTCAGGAGGACATTGAGACGGAACTGCTTGCTCACTTGACCACAGAACATTTAGAAACTTATTTAGTGACCAGGTCGTTATTATTAGCCTCTTTCATTTCTGGCCAAGGCAGATTCTTTGCTCCTAAGGTGAGAAATACTTCTGGATACATTTGCTTCACTCTTTTTGATGATAATGCTTTGGCAATTGGGTTGCATTTGAATTGCTGATAATATGAATAAATTTTTTATTTCTTTGATGTAAACTGCAAACAGTTTTGGTAAGAGAACTTATATTGAAAAAAACAAAATAAAAAGGGGCCAGAGCTACTGCCCCTTTTACAGAGGGAAAGAGGGTAATGTGTTTGCCTTGCACACGGCTGATCCGGGTTCAACCCCAAACATTCAGTGTGGTTCCCTGAGCACCATTAGTAGTAATTCCTAAGTGTAGAGCCAGGAGTAAACCCTGAGCATTGCTGAATGGGATACCCTTCCCTTAAGAAGAGCAAAAAAAAAAAAGGTAAAAAATTAATAAGAAACATGGCAATGGAATTCTCACTTCTTTATTCAATTTTTTGGGATGTGATGTGGTTGAAATTCATGTACAAAATAAAGAAAAAATATCCATGATTTGTAACTCAAAATGATTCAAAAAGGAAGAAAAAATGAGGTATTTGTAGATTTCCTTCTTTGATACTATGTTCAAACTTGACGAGTTGTAATTTTTCTGTGATTTGATTACCTACACGCTGATATCTGAAGTAAACTTTGTAATATTTTATTATATTAAAGTACATTGGCCTCAGATCCTATTGATTTGATTTTTTATTTTGTGAAAAACATTGGAATTACAGAAAATATTAGTTATCAGAGTTCGTTATCTTATCTGGGTCTCTCATGTTGGCATATCTCATTCTACAATATAATAAAAAATAAGTTATCAATGCCACTATTTATTTAATCAAGAAACAAATACAGAAGATATCACAGATAATAGGAGATGTAAGATTTTTCAAATAATAATTTTCGCTTTTAAATTTTTTCCCATTGGCAGAAAAACAGTTGCTCTTGAAATGATACAATCTCTTGGTTTATGTTCCAGAAATTGTCTCAGATGTTTTGTAGAAAACAAAAAAATGCTTGACAAAACTAAGTATGAATGGATAAACTTTCTCAATTATTCTTTCAAATAACAATGGAACTCTGGGATAGGGACTGTTAATTCAATCCTAAACTCTTAATTTAATCATCTAAATGCATAACTTGGAGATAACCCATGTAGTTCAGGTTTCACCAGAAGTGCTTTATGCGTACATTACACAGACAATTAAAGTGATATAAATTCAAGGATTGAGATTTATTTTGGATTTGGTACCAAAGCTAGTGGTGTCCAGGCATTCCTGGTTCTCATACTCCTGGATCACTCCTGGTGAACTCAGGGACAAATCATAAGTGGGGCCGGGAATTAAATCCAGGGGTGCCTTGTGTAAGACAAGTACCTTCTCTGTTGTCTTATCGCTCTTCAACTTCAAGGATTGAGATTGAATAATTTTGTTGTATCATTTTTGTTGCATAAAAGACATCTTTAAGTGAAACTAGTGCCTCTGTCCTATTCCTTTATTGCGCATAAAATATGACTATCTGAGTATCTGAGGCCAGTGACTTGATTCTATTGAGATGATAGCCATTGCTTTTTTTTTTTTTTGGGTTACACCCGGCAATGCTCAGGGGTTACTCCTGGCTCTGCAATCAGGAATTACTCCTGGCGGTGCTCAGGGGACCATATGGGATGCTGGGGATCGAACCCGGGTCAGCCGTGTGCAAGGCAAATGCCCTACCCACTGGACTATCTCTCCGGCCCCAATAGCCATTGTTTTTTAACCCACTGTTCATATGTACCATCAGCCAACTTAATGAAAAAGGCTCATCTCATTTTAACAGTATAAGCTTGCACCTCTGAACAGGTCCAAAGTACCGTCTATGTTTTTGTGGATATTGACAGTCATTGTGTTAATAATGCCTTTTCATTATAATGAATTATAGAGCTGAAATAAAATTCATGTAAGACAACTGCCTCATTAGTTTTAGTACTGGGAGCAGAGCATAGTTGTTAACAGCGTTCTTTTTCTCTTGATTTCCTGACTCAGTTTCAGGAACTTAAAGGCAGATATTTCTCTGATTGTTCTGTGATTATGGCAATGCCATATATATTGTTAAATATTTGAGAATATGTACGTATGATTTTTGAATATTAAAACCTTTTGACTATTTCACCTATTCTTCATTTACTCCTGAACCATTGCTCTTCTGCATTTCAGCAGGAACGACTGTTAATTCTTTAAGCAGACATGCCATTTCTTTACCACGATTGAGATAAATTGAAGGAGTTTTTGACTATTTCCTGGTTTAGAATTGTAACTGTTTGAGGGGGTAAGTCAGTGAGTTTGTATTGAAACAGATTATTCTTTTTTCACCTAGATTAGTTAAATCACTGGAGGGGAAATTATACAACCACTATCATTTGTATGACCGCAATTCTTCCTAATAATCCCTTCTGTCACTGTCCCAATCATCTCTAAATCTTCTCAGTCTCTCCAGCTCTTTTTCTCCCTTGGGGGGGGTGGGGGGGATTCCAATAATGATTACCCTTAACTTAGCTTTTGCTTATATGAATATTTTATGTGATCTGTTTTCTTCAAGAAAAACTGTTCAGTCTGTGATATAGTAATGGGAAATGCTGGAAAAAATGCAATAGAGCTGAACCCAGATCTTATTCCCTTGCGAATATGCTTTAAGGTGGTTTGGGAGTGACTTGGGGTGAGAAAGTTTGCAGTGTAAAAACTGAGTAAACTGTGAAAGTAGGTTTGTAGGCTCTCAGATTTATCATTTTCTCATTTTTAAATGTTAAACGTTCTTTCATGTGATCTCATTTTTTCCTACTTCTCATCCCGTTGAGTTGTTTTCCTGCACCTGTGAGTTTGGTGAGTTAAACTTTGTTTGCTAGCATTATTTTGATTTTTTCCTACATGTGTCTCTTGACTATCCAGAACTCTGTGATCAAGATTATTTTGATTTTTCCTACAGGTCTCTTGACTACCCAGAACTCCATGATCTCATTGGATCTTGGGTCTGTGAATTAACTTTTTCAGTTTTTAGGACTTTATTTGCCTTCTAAAAACTGATGTTTTCTGTCATCATTTACCTACAAGCCCATTAGTAGGTCATATCTTTTTTTAAATCATTTCTTTCTTATGCTTCTGGTTTTAGCAAATCCTAGCCACCTATAAGATTCACATATTAGTTAGATGCTGTTTATTTTAAATCTTTTTTTTCTTTTTTGGGCCACATCCAGCAATGTTCAGGGGTTTCTCCTGGCTCTGCACTCAGGAATTACTCCTGGCGGTGCTCGGGGACCATATGGGATGCTGGGGATCAAACCCAGGCCAGCATGGGCCAGCCACATGCAAGGTAAACACCCTACCCACTGGACTATCACTCTGGCCCCCTATATTTTAACTCTTAAAGTGTGTTTTCTGCTTCCTCATTACATTTCTGAAACATGACTACGTCTTGTATTTATTGGTGCTCGTGGATGTGTTGAATGATTGTTATTATTTAATCCCTTATTCAAAGTGAATTCTTCTTATTGTTATTTAGAGATATAGACGGTGGCTTATGACTTAAGAGTAGACAGTTGAATCACAGAAGTACAGTCACCCATCTTTCAGTGTACACCTCCTATTCCACCAGGATGTCACATGTGACTACCCTAACATTCCTTGACTTAGACACTTCCTGTTCTTTGTGACTCAGTTTGCTTTACCACTGGACATCTTTCTGTTTAAAATTCTCCTTTGCATAGCTCTGAAACTGAATTCTCCACATTTCAAACCAAATAATTTGAACATTTCATGCTTTGCAAAAGTGTTGTATGACATCTAATTTCAAGTTATTAGATTCTTGAAGAAAACTTTCATCCTAAGCCATTTTTTTCTTTCCAAGTTTCTCTGCCTTTCGTTTATTCTTTCTTGTTTTCTATCTATATCCCAGGTCTATAAATATTTGGTTGCTTGTGTATTTTGCTTCCTTACTTTCATATTACTTTCTGTATTTTTTCTTTTGCTTTTTGGGTCACACCCGGTGACACTCAGGGGTTACTCCTGGCTCTACACTCAGGAATTATTCCTGGCGGTGCTCAGGGGACCATATGGGATGCTGGGGATTGAACCCGGGCCGGCAGAGGCCAGCCGCATGCAAGGCAAATGCCCTACCCACTGGGCTATCACTCCAGCCCCACTTTCTGTATTTCTATCATGTTATCTGGCATTGCATATTTTTTTTCTGCTTTTCCAAGTTGAATCAGTTTCTATTGAGGTATTATGGTTACAATAGTATCAATATGATTGTCTAGTTGTATATTTTATAATTCCAGCTCTTCTGTACCATGCCCACCACCAGAGTGTCAAAATTCCTTCTGAACTGCCCCCATTAACCTCCATTGTATGTACTTCTTTTCTCTATTTTATACTGGGTAAATGTGTGTTTGTGGTTTTAAAAGATGGGTATGAATTTTAATAAATTATTTACTAAGTTCTAAGCCTTCCTTTACTCAGATGAAAAGTGCATAGAGGGATGATTTTAATTATATATATTGGAGGGGCCATACCTCATAATATCTTTCTCTGTGCTCTGTGCTCAGGGGTATTTTCTGGCTATGCTTAGGGAACCATGGTGATCAAACCCGGTAGGTGATCATACATGCAAGGCAAGTGCCTTACCCACTCTACTGTCTCTCGGCCATTGACTTTGTAATTTTTACCTTGGAACTTATATTGTTTTTCTTATAAGCACTGTTTTTGCTACATGAATTTTTCTCAGCATCCTACATTCATTATTATTTACTTCTTTAATGGATTAATGATGATCCAATCATTGTAGGATATTTAGCTTCTCACTGAGTTATAGAATCATTTGGGCAATATGCTTTTAAAATTAGATTTTGAATTAATTGCAGGTCCACTAATATTTAGTAAGCACGCATGTAATATTTATTAGTTAAGTGTCATAGGAGTCATATGGATACTTGCTTCATTTGTTCATGCATATGTTGTTTTATTTGTTCATGCAGATGTTTAAACATTTTCTTGAGTAGTTATTAAGCACCAGATTCTGGGTTTAAAGTTTGTGGTCAACAAACTGAATTAAACAGAATGTCTTCAATCAGACAATCAAGTCAAAGTGAGAAACAAAATGGTAGTTTAGTGATGTTGATATGCAATCAGGGAGTCTTGAAAAGGTTACGTTTCCAAAACTTTTTTTGAGTCAGTAAAAGCTTCATGCTTCTACTTGTAATATCGTGCCTCAATCAAGTGAGAGAAGGAATCCAGAGCTCCGACCTCCTTCGTTGTTCCAGACTCAGGGACGCTGTCTCAGTTGCCAAGGCATCGAAAATCAAATGGGCTGGACATGTAATGCAATTTGTTTATTTATTTATTTTTTCTTTTTGTGTCACACCCGGCGATGCTCAGGGGTTACTCCTGGCTCTGCACTCAGGAATTGCTCCTGGCGGTGCTGGTGGGGACCGTATGGGATGCCAGCGATTGAACCTGGGCCAGTACAGGCCGCCGCGTGCAAGGCAAACACCCTACTCCTGGGCTATCGCTCCGGCCCCATGTAATGTGATTTGGAGATGACCGTTGGACTAGAGCCATTACCAACTGGATCCCACGGGGATGTCAAAAGATCACTTGGCCGCCCACCTACAAGATGGTCAGACTTGGGGTCGGTGATAGCCCTTCGGGTAGGGCGTTTGCCTTGCACACAGCCGGCCCATGCCAGCCCGGGTTCGATCCCGGCATCCCATATGGTCCCTGAGCACCGCCAGGAGTAATTCCTGAGTGCAGAGTCAGGAAAAAACCCTGAGCATCGCTAGGTATGACTCAAAAAGAAAAAAAAAAGATGGTCAGACGTCTTGGTCAAGACCCTGAATGAACGGTTTGAGGCTCATCATATTCCTGAAGCAACCAGATGCCATTGGGCTACACTGGCATGTGATAGGGTCAAATGGAAATGTTACTGGAGCCCGCTTGAGCAAATTGATGAATAAAGGGATGTCAGGTGATCAAGTTATCAAGTGAAAAGCTTCACAGTAGTGGATCTGTTTAAGCTTGAGTAGGGGCTCAGAATCTAGTGAATGGATAAGGCCTGTGTATGGTTATAGTCAATCTCTCCATTCCCTATGTTTCCCTCCATTCATACCCCTACTCAGATGTGTTTGCTTGAATTTTTCTGTTCTTTTTTAGTATTGGGGACTTAAAACTTATGAAATAGTTGAAAGATAGGTGTTATTGAAGTATAGAATCACCTTTGAGACCTAATCAACACTATAAATGCAAGTTCTGTATTCCAAAGTAGAGACACGGAAATTGCCTTGGTGGTAGAACATATTAAAAGAATGTTTTGCTCTCCATCATTCCACTTATTTCTTACTGAACAACTTAGTTCTTTTGGGTTTCCTAAGTATATTGTAAACTGTTATTGACATAATGGCACAAGAATTAGCACTGAATAATTATTTATGGAGGATTTGCAGACAGCTTTCTCTTTTTCTTTTTTTCAAAAGTGATCTTGCTGTAGTTTCTGATTTCATTTGACCCCAAAAGCTAAATCTTTCATAACTAGGAGAGAACCCCTTCACTGTTCTGTGATTCAGCTTTGTCTCTTTGTCATTTTGTGGCTTGTTAAATGAGTCTATTACCAATATTACTAGTAGTAATAACATTCAATAAAATAATTATTCATTTGTATTAAAGCTTAATGTTATAGTCTTAATATATTTAATAGAAAATCATCCCCTTTGAGTGGATGTATACTTAGTTAAAATGAGTTCAACTTAATAAATTATTTATTATTCATTTCCCCAAACTTTCTGAAGTAGCTGTATATTTTAGTCTTTTCTGTTTATTCCAAACTGATTGCTGGTAAGTACTGTATGTCCAATAAGTACTTGTTTGCATTTTTTTTTTTTTTTGCTTTTTTGAGTCACACCCGGCAATGCTCAGGGGTTACTCCTGGCTCTGCACACAGGAATTACTCCTGGCCGTGCTCAGGGAACCATATGGGATGCCGGGGATTGAACCCGGGCCGGCACGGGCCGACCGTGTGCAAGGCAAATGCCCTACTCGCTGAGCTATCGCTCCGGCCCCTTGTTTGAATTTTTTAAATGTTCATTTTTTTAAAGGCTAGTGGCAGAAATTTGTAAGCTAATTTACCTCTTTTTTTGCTTAGGATTCCTAAAGCCTCTCTTTTAATTTCAAGATTATAAGTTCCATTGATAGAGGCTCTTTAAATATCACATTAAGAAGTTGAGCATTACCTTTAGGCCGCAGCAATTTACTTTAAAAATCTGATTAATTTCAACACAATCAGCCAGGATGTCAGAAGAGCTCAGTGCTGCTGAAAGATGCTGACAGGTGAGGAAATTAAAATCAGGGAGGGAAGCAATTAAATGCTAGCAAACATTACTTTAATGAGACAACCAAATCATTCACAAACCTTCGAATATATAGTATTCTTGATAAGTATTTTAGGGTAGAGGATTAAACATTTAAAAAATATTCTTCATGGCCAGAGAGATAGTATAGCTTAGGGCATTTGCCTTGGATGCAGATGACCAGCTTCCATCCCCGGCACCCCATGTGGCCCCCAATCCTACCGGGAGTCAGGTGTAAGTCTACTCACTGCTGGATGTGGCCAATAAACAAAATCTTCAGTGAGATTTGATGATGGGAATGATGGATAGTTTCATGTTTGTCATCTAATATCTTTGGCCTAGACTAATAATTCCATGTTTTTGGAGATAGTCTTCTTGATAATGGTGTTTATCGTCATGGTGTTTAATTCACAAATCTTAATATAAGTAAAGCTTTTATTGCCACCCTACCAGGACATAGAACTAAGATGCTTCAAGTCTAGACATAATTTTTTTTTTGCTTTTTTTTTTTTTTTTTGGCGTGGATCACATCCGGCAATGCTCAGGGGTTTCTCCTGGCTCTGCACTCTGGAATTACTCCTGGCGGTGCTCGGGGGACCACATGGGATGCCGGGGATCGAACCCGGGCGGCACAGACCGGCCGCATGCAAGGCAAACACCCTACACACTGGGCTATCTCCCGGCCCCTAGACATAATTCTTTTGTAATAACCATGCTCAAGACCTGTGAAAAGGGAGATAGATTTGTAATAGATGGATTGATATTTTGTGCTGAGGACCAAAATGAACGATTCTGAAGTTTTCTTGTTGGCAAAATCTTCACCTTGACAAAACCTCCAGGGACCTGAGGTCAATAAAACAAAGGCTTTGCTGTAAGAACTTGTGGCAAAGAGCAAAGGAAAAGTGAAATGTTCACAACCTGAGCTGTTCTTGCCACATGTATGAGCTACTTGAAGTAGTTGAGATAATAGCCTAAGTGCACCCTCCCAACTAGAAGGGTGCCTCTTACAATAGGAGTCCAAATCAGCTGTGGTCCTTTTATCTGTTTCTGCACAAAAAACGGGTTGAGCTGACTTTGTAAAATTCACAGGCTACTTTGACTTTGTGTATAAAGCTTCTCTTTTATCACTAAACAGGAAAGTTAGCTGACTGTTTCTTGTGCTGGAGTCTTCAGGATGACTCCGAGCGTCTTCCTTAATCAACTTTCTCTTTGAAAGTCTGAATTCAGTTCACAGTGGTGATAACTTCAGTTGACAATGCATGTCCTAATTTAAAAAAAAGGGAAACTGTTGTGTAAAGTATCAGTCTCTCCATCATTATTTCAGTGTTCTTTTCAAGAAAATGCTGTTGATTTTGAAAAACTACAGACCAAATGTTTACTTGTTTGACTTAGAGAAAGTTTTTATAGGACTGCCATATGATTCATTATAACATTTATACAATATAAAATTTTAATGTGTATATTTATAATGTTTGGAAATTTTGTTCATGATGTGAATAAAGCTCAGTTAAGGAGCTTTAATTAAAGCTCATTAATTTAAAAATAAAATAATACCCTGGGTTGTGTGAAACCTGTGGAAAATGGGTCTCCATTTTCTTCATTTCCTGTATCTTTTAATCCCTTAAAATTCTTTAACAGTTTTATTTAACCCGTTCCACCATTGTTATCATTCATTTCCTTCTGTTTTTCAAGATATATAGTAGAAATGATCAGTTTGTGACTAATCTATTACTGTCTGCCGCCAACTCCTGAGTTCCAGGTCAGTTATGGTATCCTGCTTTTGTACAGATTCTTATTCATTGGTTGAAGTTTTACAAGTTAAAGTGTGATTATAAATACACAGTTTTCTTTTCTTGAAATGTTCTGGGGGTGAGAACATTTTTCTTGGGAGAGGTTGGGTGGTTTATAAAGGATTCTGCCAGGCTCTTGATCAACATCATCAGATACAAAGAGGCATCCAAGGTTAACTAACTTTATTACGGACACTAGAGTGGGATTTTTTCATTTTTTCAGCTGTTCCAGATGTCTTTCTGGATCTAGCAGTCTTGTATTGCTTTGGGAAATACTCAAAAGTTACTGAGGACACAGGGCAGTCTTTCAAATTATGAAGAGGGGTGGTGAACTTCTTAACATAGAAGGTCGCATTTTCCTGCTGCTGAAGTTGATGAAGAAGCTATGGGGAAATTTTTCTTGATTCTGTGGCTTATGTTTTGAAGTGTGTTGAAGAATGTTGTAGCTCTGAAATGTCCTGGGCAGAGCTAAGTACTCTAAGCAGCTTTATCTTGAGCATCACTTTGCTGTTATTTAGTGGTGTGTCATAACCTGTGAAGTACTCTCTCTTTCCTTCACTTACCTGTGAAACAGAATCAAATAGTGAATATACTCTGACCTTTGACATTCTTATGTTATATTCTCATTTTCCCTTTCCCATCATAGAGCATGGTTCAGAGAGGGAGATTGTCCTAGGTGGAAGAAGGTTTCTTGGGTACTGAGATACAGGATACATTTTTAAAGACACTATTTCAAATTATTTTGTTTGAATCACTATGGTTTTCTGTACTGTTTATGATAGTTTCATGCATATAACTTTATATTCCGCACTCTACACTAGGGTGACTGTTTCTCTCCACATAGTCTCAGGGTTTCCTTCTCTGGATAATCCAGTTTTATAAATCAGTTCCTAGGTACTTTTGCCTTTGTTCATTTGTTATTTCCATTCCATTTATATATATATATATCTATCTATCTATCTATCTATATATCTCTATCTATCTATCTATCTATCTATCTATCTATCTATCTATCTATCTATCTATCTATCTATCTATCTATCTATCTATCTATCTATCTATCTATCTATCTATCTATCTATCTATCTATCTACCTATAAAACATATGAGACAGACCATTCTGTATCTGTCTCTCTTTTTCTGGCTTAACTCAGAACAATACTTGTTGGTCCCAACCATGTAGTAGTAAATTTCATAATTTTGTGTTTTCTTATCATTGACTTGTATCCCTTTGTGTATATGTATTACCACAGTTTCTTTATTAAGTGTCACCTGTTTGTGTATACATTTGGGCTATTCCTAGATCTTGTCTATTGTAAATAGGAGCATAAATGTCTTTGAAATAGTGTTTTGTGGCCTAAGATATAAAATTACTGGGTCATATGGAAATTCAATTCTTAGACTCTTTTCCTGTATATAGGAATACATTTTCATCTGTACCATAGTAGCCCAGTAATAATTGAAAGTTGGTTTGCACATAAGTAAATTTAGGTCAGTAATGTTGCACCAGGGATTATCTTGAGGATAACTTGAGATATATAAGTTATGTACTACCTTTCAGATTATAAATAATCTTCAAATATGAATAGTGTTTTGATTTTTGTGGCCTGTGACAAGAATTTCTTGCAGGTAATCTTTATTAACTGTCTTCTAGTCTTAATCTAATTTGAGTCCTTTGGGAAAATGGGATACTTTAATAAAAATTTCCAGAGGCTTTATGTTTTTCAATAAATTTGTTCACTGTATTAAGAATTGTTCTGGTACTTCCTCTTGTTGTAAGCACTCTCGATTTCTCTCTCTCTCTCTCTCTCTCTCTCTCTCTCTCTCTCTCTCTCTCTCTCTCTCTCTGAACCTGAGGTGTGACTATAAGCCCAACATTTTACAATTTAATTAACTAATTTTTTTTGGCCAAACCTGGTGTGCTCCTGGCTCTGTGCTCTGTGCTCAGTCCAGATGTGGGTGACCGTAAGGGGTGCCACTGATACAACTGAGTTCAGGTTCATACAAGGGAAACACATTTTTAAATGACATTTGATGCACCTAAAGGCCTTTCTCTTAAAACAGTGTTGCTAATTTTTTTAAACCAATAGACTCCTACTTATTTATATATTCTAAATTTTGTAACTTTGTCTTCGAGGACAAGTTTTTCACTATACAGTGAAACCATGTGAGGCTAACACAAATGAAAATTGTGGCTTTTTACAACGAATAGCATTAATAAAAATAGGTATTAAATACAGGAATATTGCATCCCGTTAGTGCTCATATTATTTTTTCTTTCATTTAAGTGCGCACTGAAGGGAAGAAATTCTATTAGTTATATGACACTACTGTCCACATTTCTATATAGATCTGAAATAATGGAAAATCTCGTAAAGTTTTCACTGTGACTTAGGCTACAGAGTAACTCTAGCATTCATTTACATATAAGGAAATTGATAGAGTTATCTCCCCCATTGGTAAGAGGGAGGGAAATCTGATAGCTCTCTTAATTTGGATCAGTCAAAGAGCTGGTTTTCTTTTGTTATTACATCTTTTACCAGGTTTATTGGATCAGATCATTGAGTTATTTGTCAGCCTGTCTTTTCATTCCAATATCTCAGTAAAGGATGAGATAGTAGATCATTGAAATAGAAAAAATCAATGCTCTAAACTCACACCCTGCCATGTGCGGTACTTTTTATCCTTGGGCAAGTTTTTCCTGAACTTCAGTTTACATATTTTGTAGTATAAGGATAGCGGGACACATTTTTGCCTGCTATTTGTGAATCTAATAATAAAAGAGCTCTTCATTCCTTGCTCAACCTCCTTCTTTCTGTGTTATCCTCTTTTTGTAACCTACAAGGAAAATAGTTTCTTATTATCTCTTCATACCTTTCCACGGGGCCTTTGTAGGATAAAAAGTCATTGAGTATTAAATATTTTTTGTAAAACAACAAAAAATCTCTCTGTATGTGTGCATATATTTATGATTTTAATTAATGAATGAAACAGTACTTACGAGTACTTAGTTCTTACATCTACTATTTCATTTACAGATACTAGAATTCCAGCTTTTTGAGTCTCTCGTGCCCTGACCTCTCCAACAACTTGCTATCTGAGGTAAGAGAAGCTCTGCATCTTCATGTGCTGAAATAGATTTTTAAGAAACAAGGTTTAATGTTGATTTTATGCCCAGATGAAGAAAATGAAGGAATTTCATGAGAAAAAATATAAACTCTTACATACGTGCAAGACAGGGGACTACCCTTACTTTTTTGTCTTTTGATCTATTTTCTGGCTCATTTTCTAGCCCTTATTGTTCCCCTAAACACAAACTCAGGGCATTGTAGAAGATTCTGATTTGCTACTTTAGTATTAAGAATGTAAAGCACATTTTTTTTCTGACTCTTAAGTACATTTTTATGCTGTTCCACTCCAGGGTTACTTTGTCTGAAAAAGCTAAGCTGTACTAGTCATTATCTCTTTGTTGCTCCCAAACATTTCAAAGATACATACTTCAGGATTACAACAAAACTTCTTGGGAATATAGACAATGAATTACAAACCTTCAAACACCAAGACCCATAATATCTACATGCCATTCTCAGGGGGTAGGCGTTGATCAAAATGTTGTACTTGTCTTAAATTTTTCAAGAAATTGGATACCAGGAACTCATTAAAAGAAAAAAAAATGAATGCATGATATTTAAAAATTGTTTAGGATTTTTATTTCCTCTTGCAGCAACTAGATGATATCTATAGTTCTCTGCTAGCTGCCCTATATTATACGCCATCATTTAGAAGTATCAGCCAATAAGCAGTGAAATAGTAGTTAATGTAGTATTTGGGTTAAAGGCCTGTATGTAGCAACATTGTGGAAGATATCAGCCTTTAAAAACAAGTTTAATTAATATTTTCAGAATTCCTTACATATGCCTTTTTTGTGCGATTGTAGTAAAATGTGCCTTTGTTTGCAAAGATATTTGAAATAATTCATTTGTTGTTAACTTTCCCCATATTTGTTGATATTAGCAGTTCTGAACTGAGTAGAAATATGTTACATTAATATGGCTGTCAAAGTGAATATTCACCAAACACATGGACTGAAAAATATATACTATGCCTATAAGGTTAGTTATATATGAAATTCATATGAATGGGAATTTCTTCTCTAAATTGGACATAGAAGTCATTTAATTTATTTGTACTTATTTTTATTCCTATGAAAAATTCATAAACAAAGTAATGGCCCAAATATATTAATGAATGACACTTTCCTATATTCTGGTTTCTCTTTTGTCCACAGCATGCCTTTAGCAAAATTCAACTGTAACCTATAAATAATCAGAAAGGGAGTTTCTAGCAATATAATGTGTTTTCTGGTAGCAGTGTGACATATAAAACTCATTCATTTAGCGATTATAGTCATTTTGTGATTTGTGCAAATGCTAGTCAAAAAATATAATGAAATATCTCAAAATAGTTGTTTAATTTTTTGAAAACTAGGCTCTGTGCTTAGGGATCACACCTGGCAGGGCTAGTGTGAACATATGGGATGGTGGTGATCAAAACTGGGTCAGCCACATGAGCGGCTGCCTTCCCATCTTACTCCCTCCTAAGTCTTCCCCAAAGTGATTCACTGTGCCCTTCTTCTCCACTAAAAATAACTGTAAAGCTATGAAAGGGGCTTAAGTAAGCGATGAATAGTATGGAAGACTACTCCCTTTTTTTAATAAGGAAATTTTGTGGGCCTGGGAATCGAACCAGTGCCTCCCTACATGCAAGCCATGTGCTCTGCAGCTGAGCCATTTCCCTGATCCTGAAAAATGACTCTTTAGAAATTTATTTAGTATGTATAATCCATCATCAATTTAGGATGCGGTGAGTGTGGGGAAGATAAAGTTTTGTTTCAAATAATTTCTGCTAAGTAAATAATGATCACCCTACCTTTTTATTTCCTAAGTGTTGCCATTGTTTAAACTCTGACATGCTTGAGTGGTCTCCACATCCTAATATTGCATCAAAAGTTTAGTAATAAGTGATTTTTTCAGTAATGCTAGCACACTTCTTAGAAAACAAATTCCTTCATCTAATGGTTGTACCCCACTTGAAAAAATCTCAGTTGGCATAAAATCTATGACAATTATGCTATGAAATATGGCTGTTCTGGGGGCATGCTGTAGAAATTGCAAGTAATCTTGTGATAATTGGTATCAGTGGCAGTAATGAAGAAGGAATAACAGTTTAAATAAATAATTAGACTTGACAGTAGATGTGTCAACAGGTACCTACTTAATGAGTGCAATCATTGTTTTTCTCTGCTTTCAACATTGATCCACTGGCTGTGGTGTGTTCCTTGTCCCATTTCCAAGCCAAGTCTATTTAAAGTGGCACTTCATGGAATCTGCAATGGTATACTCTGTTTACTACTTAGGGCTGATACCCGATGTTCTGTAATAGGCAAGATCTGTCCTTGAGCAAGAGCAGGCTTCTAGCTCCCTTATAGTATTTGATTATCCCTCTTTTCCAAAGGAAGTTTCATTAGCAGGGATGAGTAACACCTAATTAATGCACATGGATTGCCTTTATCGTTAGAGTAAATTATTGAGTATGATTTGAAGGGAACAGTTCTAGTCTACCTTAAATGAGTCACTGACTGTGTTTTTGATGCAGGCACTGACAGTAATTATAAATGTAACTGACTTCTCAGTTACATGGATAGAATCTCGCTGATAGAGTGAAGGTACTGCATGTTATACTATATGAACCCGAAATCATGACAGTCTAGTTCTAATCCAAGCTCTGGCAGTCAATTTGGGTCAGCCACTTTCCCTTTCTGTGATCCATTTCTGCATCTATCAATAGATGCAGAAATAAATGCAGAAAATAAAATGTGCAATTATTTATGATTTTATTCCTTTGGCCATTTCTTTCTTGTTCCTGCTGCCACTTTAACTGAACCACTTATATATTCTTTGAAAAGTCCTATGATTATGGCAGGGACATGATATGAAAACAGTTTTTTTATTTGACTTTTGATTCTTTCAGATACCAAAAAGCGGCTAATGATTTCACTTGACTTTCCTATGCACAGTTGGTGTGTATTTTTTGCGTGATAATGCCAATCCAACAGCATTCTATTTTTGGTTAGAGAAGGGGGACACCCCTCTTCTTTCAGTAACTTGGGTCTTATTTGTAGAAACTATGTTAAACTTATCCACTGTTGATATAGGAAGTCTTTTTCTCAGTTGTTTGACTTTTCCAAGGTGAGTTGTTGATCTATAATGAGAGGTCAGAATGTTAATAGGACTTTGGGAGCCCATACAGCCAAATTGTCCTATTTTATAGAATGAGATATTGGGCCAAGAAGGGAGAGTGATTTGTCTAAATATTTGTCATAGATCCTGGTCTGTAGCTATACCTCTCCTTGATCAGAAAAATCTCTTTCTACATGCTGTTCCTTCTCCTCCCATTATATAATAGATTACAAAATAACATCTTTTTCAGACAAAACCAGTATTAGTGCAGCATGCAGTATATCCTTATAACGTAAAAAGTACTAAGTACCTTAGTAAATTCTGTGGTGCTGCGGTAAGTGGATTTGGGTCAGCTACTCTTTGCAGCTATTTATTTGGAGGCTGATCCTGTACAGTTTTGCTTGTAGAGGACTATGTGACCCTGATATCATGACTGTGTCCTCCATCCACCTTCTGCCCTATCGAATCCAATAAATGCTAGCCAGCTAAGAATGAGCTCCCAGCTAGGTTTGCTTATTGTGCATGATTGGAAACATTAATAAAGAAGAGAGATGAAAAATTAATATGCAAGAGTATAAAACAAGAATAGCCAACACAGTTAAATCTAGTTCAGGGTTTATAATTCCAGTTTCTGTGCCACACAATATTAATAGAAGCATCTCTGACTCTTTCGGATCTGAAAGAGTTAGAGATGTCTGTGTTTTACAGAATAATTGGGATTAAATGATGCAGGAAAAATCTTTGCCAAAGTCAGTCATTTTAGGAAGTTTCTAGGTTCTCAGAAGAGAGTAATCAACTGTTCTTTTGCTTGAAGATAGTCTAGAAACCATGGGATCTGTCTGAATTTCACATTGTGGAAATATAGAATATACAAGTCAATTTAGAGAGTCTAAAAGTTTAAACCCTGCTCCTCATTCATTTCCTGACTTTCGAGTAGGTCTTTTTTTTTTATAAATGTGAATTTTTCCACAAATGAAAAGGGAAAAGAAGGAGGAAGGCAGAATGAATGATGACATAACTTTACCTAACCCTAAGTTTCTGTAGACTTTGATATTTGCAAGTATTCAGAAAAAGCAAAGTTTCACTTTAGAGTCATCTTTTCTGGGGTTAAATGCTCATCGTGATGATGTTTGGGCTCACGTTCCCAAGGAAAATAATTGTTCTCCATCTTCTATTATTAAATAAAATTCCCTCTGTTAGTTGACATGCCCCTTTCTTCCAAGAGGTTTATCTGCCACAGTATTTCTGGTGTGTGTGTGTGTGTTGTGTATGCGTGTGTGTGTGTGTGTTGGATATTTCTGGGGTAGAGGAGAGAGGATGATTATGAAAAGTCTGAAACTCAAATTGGTCTCTGCGTGTTTCGAAAATGCATCTCTTCATAGAAAATTATCTGTAGTTGCAGGCAGTCTGTTGAGTTGAAGAAGGCTATGTCTGGGTTCTGTGGTTTTCAAATTTAGCAAAATATGCTTTTCAGTCTGTAAAGTGTAAGTTTACATTTGGATAGAAGACATTTTTGATTGCTATTGGATTTTTCCCAACAGTTTACCTGTTTTATTCTAAGTGACAACATGATTTATGTTAACCTCAGGAGAGTAACAGGTCTCAAAGTATTAGGCAGTATTTTAATATTGATATTTATCCTATTTCCTTCATTGACTTCTTCACTTCTCTCCTCTCTCACCCAAATTACTTTTAAATCATGGTCTGCTAAATCTAGACATTTTTGATACATTTTGTACTTAATCCCATAAAAGAAAACTATTTAATATAGGCAGATACAGTGCTTAGAAAAGCATAGTAATTTTTGGGTTTATATTGATAATGGATATAAAAATGTATACTTACATTAATATCTGCTCCTAGTGATGTGATACATCCAGACATCATATTAAACGTGCATGGTGACAATGAAATTATACCAGAAACCATAACACTTCTGTGCCTGAAAACCTGATTGTAAATTATAATTCCCAAAGTGAGAGAGAGGGAAGTAGAGAGAGGGAGAGAGAGAGAGAGAGAGAGGAAGAGAGGGAGAAAGAAGAAAAGTGTAGGCAGGCAGGCAGGACTGGAGGGAGGGAAACTGGGGGCATTTGTGGTGGGAAAAGTGCAATAGTGACTCTGGTGAAGGAATGGGTGTTGGAACATTGTATGACTGAAACCCAATAATGAATAACTTTGTAACTGTGTATCTCATAGTGATCCAATAAAAACTTAAAAAAAAAGAAATGGAGACTCAGAGGAATACTGTGAGCTTGTGTGGTGGGAGTTCAGATAAGGATACAGTGAGATATCACAAATAATTCATGTGAAAATATAATATTACGTAAATGCCTATCTGGCTCCTTTAAGCAGAATGAAAAATGTTGGACAATCATATGAAATGCATTATACATTTTCCACCCAATCAGTCTAGTGGTCTATACTTATCCATTTTTGTGTGATAAGGAGGAGACAGAGCAGTTAGGATCATAACACCTTTATCATACTGTGAACTATCAGCTGAAATGGAATTTCAATACTTTGGGGAATCTATTTACTGTTTTCTCCCTGTTATAGTGAGCGTGGTATTTTTAACAGAGATAGATTTCTGACCAGCCATAGACCAACACAAATGCAGATGTGAGTGACTAGAATTAGGGCCCTGCCAAGATGTTATGATTGCCACATGTGTGAGTTTAATGCTCAGAATTTGATCACCCACTATGGGTATACATGGGAGATATGACATGGGAATGGAAGTAAGCTTTCAAGATTAAAGCCACTTCAAAGATGAACAGGGCACCACTTACAAAAATTTAGCTAGTGCATTGATGGTAAAACAGGACTTCCATAATGGCTATATTCCACTGGAATATCCACTTTTATTTTGTACCTTTCATTGTTTATTGTCCTGGACTATGAACCTGGTATTATTATCTGTATGACCTTGAGTACTTGCTTGCTTTCTATGCATCAGGTGTTAATGTCAGTAAAATAGAATTCATACCCTTTATAGGACCACTGTAAGGATAAGTGAAATAATATAGTGTTGCTCAATACATAGAAATGCTACTGGAAGAATAATTTGTAGTCCTCAGCATAGCCCAAGCAGACAAGCACGGAGCCTTCTGAAAGTTTCTGTGTCCTTACTTATTTTTATGTCTTTGTTTTTCAAATATGGTCTGAAGACCAAAAGAAAATGAGCATTAGCTGGGAGAGTATTAGAAAAAACAGACCTCAGAGGGATCCTAGACATTCTTTATGAATCAGAATCTGCATTTGAATTAAGATCACCAGGTATTCCCTGTCCTCATTAGAGCTGAAGAAGGATTGCTTTAGGCCCAGGACCCATTTCTAGGCTATTGGCCATGGCCTACTGACAATAATAACTGGCACATTGCCAAACATTCTTGGGTGTGCCTTGCCCATGCCTTGAGAGAGCAGGAGGGAGCTCTGTGAAGTCACTCCCGGGAATAATGGAAGGCTGGGTTGAAGGAATCCAGCAGGCTTTATCTTTTCAACGCCCTTCATTTCCTCAGAAACACTATTCACCAGGGGTCAAACTTGTGTTGGCTCTCAAGATTTTCTGCTCCCAAAGCCCATGTTCTTCTCATTAAGTCTTGCTGTCTCAGTCGAGTGGAATGCTGAGCTGTGTGGAGGGCAATTCTTCGTTTCCCACAGTGCAAATATTTCCACACTGCCTGTTTTACTCTCTTACTCAATTCCTAGAGGGAAAGAAGTAGAAAAAAAAATTTCTTTAAACTTGATTTGAAAGCCAGGATCCTGCAGCTTAATCAGTTATTTTCGTTTTTTAATGAGGGTGACTATTGTGAAATAAGTAATTATTAATTACTCAAAACTAATGAAATATTTTAGCTTCCTTGCTAAAAAAGCATATGGAAGCTAAAAGAAAGCATATGGGTGTTTTATTCGGGAAGCATATTGGTGAATGGACAAATTACACTGGTGCCAATATGCCTTTGCTGTCAGACTGGGGCCATCTCTGCATGTGCTGGCATCTGAATCCTTCTCTTTTTAAAGTTATTTGGGGGTTAATTCCCATCTGATATGTGTCTCCATTTGCTTCTGGAGTTACACAGCTCTGTTGCATAATTGTTTCTGCTTTGCCTCCACTCTGACATGACAGGTAGTACCATTCCATATAAAATCCTTGCTTTGGTGTCTGCATAGTCTTTCTCTTGTTTTTCTTTTGCCATAGTCATTCTCTGCTGGTTTCACTCTCTGACTGCAGTAGATTGTGGGGCAATGATTGCAATTTTCCCCCAGTAGTTTTGGAATGGGACGGAAGCTTTATTCTTGGAGCATACAGAGTGGTACTCTATTTCATTTGATCCTCAGAGCAGGGATTGAATTGAGACCAGCCTGTGTTTCTCTACTCAGAAGAGTTCTTCCTTGTCAGATTGAGATGCTCACCCAAGGTCTCCTCATTGCACAGGCATGGCTGTTTATACAATTTGTAGTTCCTTTCCTTTGGCCCTTCTCAATCGTCCCTTTTACAATAGGTCTGCTAAGCAGCTTAATGGCTTTAAAGGTGCTTGAAACTTTTTGTGGCTTCTCTGGAGATGAACTACAGTTAGAGTTGAGAAGGTTCTTGGATGAATGTTGGAAAACGGAGGCTCTAGACCTACCTAGTTGAATAAGCATCTATCTAGCTCTTACTAAGCAAGGTGGCTTGCTAAAACATTGAAGGACAAAATGGGCCATGTGTGGAGGTGAGTTTGATAAAGAGCTAACCAAGGCAGTGTGCTGTTGGGATTTGAAATTGAAAAAATTTACATTGAAAAACATTTAGGGATTTCTTTGTATCTGGAGATTTCAAATAGAACTGGGGCTGAGAAACTATCAGTGTCCAAGAAGCTTAAGAATAAATGTTTGACAGGCCTCAATCAGCTTGAAGCTGCAGGTTGAAGATGGACAGGCAGGTTCAGAGAACTGGACATAAGGGGTCAGGAGTGGGGTCATTGAGGAAAAGCAAGGCTTCTCTTTGGATGGGCATCAGCTTTCTCATGTGCAAAATGTGAGCTTTGGTGAGACAGTTTTTAAGACGCTCTATGTAGAATTCTACAAGATCCCTTATCCTTCAGATAAGCAAAGCCACGCCCATACCATCAGTTACATGGACAGATGGTGATAACGGAGCTGCCTCCTGAACCCCTGGGATTTTTGTCAGCACTTTCCCTATTACCCCACATAACATTATGCAGATAATTGTGGACTGTCCATTATTATGTTGGCCTTTAATATACGAATGCAAGCTTGTTAAAATGATCTAAGGCATCCAACAAGACAGTTACCCATCCTAGCTCCAAATAGATCATCTTCGTCCCATTTGGCCCTTACAAGCCTTGCCTTAACAACCACCTGTCCATTCCCTTTTCTTTGGGAAATCTTTTCACTCCAGGCTTTGGCTGTGAAATAAACACTCCCTTAGCTTTGTGCTTTGCTTCATAATTGCACTTTAGTTTGTATTGCCATCCCTCTGTGGTTGCTTTCAATTCCCTTCCCCTGAGCTGCCCTCTTTTCCCCCTCTCCAACATGCGCATATTATGAGTTTTCTGAATCTAAAGACAGCTTTTGATTTCTCTGAATCTCCTTTAACTCCTGGCACCATGCGTTGAACATGGCGCGCCATAACGAAGCACATAACTTTAGCGTAGTGCTTATTTTGGAGATAACTTGGAGGTAGACGCGCTTACAGAATTTCCAAGTACAGAGAACTTAAGGATTCTCTAGTTGTGCCCCTGATGGATAAGTAATGACTTACTCTGCTTGACCTGCCCAGTTAGCGGTGGCCTCTCTCAGATTAGTATCCACCTCTGATCAAGCAGGGAAGGACACTTGGGGTCTACACTTCTTCCCACACAGTTGTCTCTGGCTGGGTTCCTCCTTCTTATGAAACCATTAGAGATAAAGGATGCACACAACTCTGCCGCTGAATATAACAGATGGGAAGAAGCAGGAATTTTTTAGGCATGTACTATGCATATGACAGACCAGGGTCTCTACCTCATTTTGCTGGGATCAGTAGTCAGGAGCTTGCAACAGCTGCCTCTCCGCGGGACCGGAGCAACTGATAAACTGGTTGATTAGTCCTGACCCTCTCCTATCCAGTGAAAGGTTCATTTTAGTCTTGGTGCTTCCTGTCTTGAATTGAGCAGAGGGCTCTGCAGAGAGGTGCTTGTAAAGGCAAGTGAAAGCTAGAGCGGTTATGACCAGAAGGGAGGTGTGAATAGATGTGTTCAGCCGGTGTCTGTGAGAGAAACCATGTCCCCTGTCTTGCCTGCACACAGTTAGCTCTGTCTTTGCAGAACTGCCTCTCGAACATGTTTAACCGAGCATTTGTGGTACACTCTGGTACTTTCTCTTACTGTATCTTACTCCTTCCCCAGCCCCATCCTCCGGACCCACAGAATATATTCACTGAGTATATTTTTTCTCCATCCTGTTCTCCTCTTCTTAACTTCTCTTGAGTTGACCCTATGTGGCCTAAGGTCCTCATAGTTCTCCCATAGGGGAGTCCCTGGGCTGTGAAAGCACAAGCAGGGAAGATGATACACAAATCCATGACATCCCCAGTAAAAATAGCTTATGATCTATGGGCTTCGGTATTAAGCAAGATGATATTAACGAGGTTTGAGAGCTGTTCGAAATGCAGCAGCTGTACACGCATATTGGCTCTGTTTCCTCCCTACCTCTGGCAGCTTGCGAGCAGTGTTGCCATGACACTCTTTGGGCTCTGTTTAGATCAGCTATTTTCTGAAGGAGTCCCTGACCTTCCCCACAATAGAAACAGTTGATGTGGTCCTGTCAGGACCTCTTTAGGAGCAGTGTGACTGGTGAGTCCCCAGTTGTCACTTGGAGAATGTTGGAAACAGTAGGTCAGGACAATGACATTGATCACTTGTGCATCGAGAGTTGGTTTTTAACTAAACTGACTTTTACTGGATGATGAAGAAGCTGAAACTTCTTATATAGAAATGACTTGACCAATGTCAAGGGGTGAAGGAGGGATTTCCTAATATTTCAACAGTAACCCTCTTAGCCTAGAGAGAGCGAAGCCCAGGATTGCGATATTACTGTCCCAGGAATGGACAGAGGAGGTGAACAGAGAGATGCAGAAAAAGGGATGAGAAAGGGAGGGAATGTTATGGATAGCGGGAGAAGGGGTGGATGCCCAGTGCAAAAGCCCAAGATGCCTCTTAGCACTCATCTGTGGCCATACACGGAAATGCTTCCAGGTAGAGATTCCACAAAGAGATCTATGCAAGATCACGCAAAAAAAAAAAAGGCCATATTTTTATGTGGCTTAGAATCCTTTCATGGCTTCATGTAAGAGCTGCCTTAAGGCCATCATCAGAACCTCCCTTTTTTGGTTTGTGTGTGTGCATGTGAATATGTGTGTACCTATTCATTAATGCACGTGCAGATAATTGTGTGCATGGTGACAGTGCCAGGGATTGAATTCAGCATCTCACACAAGTGACGCATATCCTCTGCTACTGAATCATACCCCCAGTGTACCTTGCTTTTATTTTTAATTTTTTTAAAATTTATTTTATTTTATTTTATTTTTTTTGCTTTTTTGGGTTATACCCTGATATGCTTAGGGGTTGCGCCTGGCTGTGCAATCAGGAATTACTCCTGGCAGTGCTCCAGGGACCATATGGTTCACTGGGGATCGAACCCGGTCGGCTGCATGCAAGGCAAATATTGTACCTGCAGTGCTATCAGTCCAGCCCCGCTTGCTTGCTTGCTTGCTTCCCTCCTCCCCTCCCTCCCTCCCTCCCTCCCTCCCTCCCCTTCCTTCCTTCCTTCCTTCCTTCCCTTCCTTCCTTCCTTCCTTCCTTCCTTCCTTCCTTCCTTCCTCCCTCCCTCCCCCCCCCCCCCCCCCCCCCCCCCCCCCCCTTCCTTCCTTCCTTCCTTCCTTCCTTCCTTCCTTCCTTCCTTCCTTCCTTCCTCCCTCCCTCCCTCCCTTCCTCCCTCCTCCCTCCCTCCCTCCCTCCCTTCCTTCCTTCCTTCTCCTCCCTCCCTCCTCCCTCCCCTCCCTCCTCCCTCCCTCCCTCCTCCCCCTCCCTCCCTCCTCCCTCCCTCCCTCCCTCCCTTCCTTCCTCTCTTTCTTTTTGGGTATTTTATTATATAATGGTGTTTGGCACTGGGTTGTATAACATTAACTACTCTTCAGATAGTTCATTTGTAAAATGCTATTTCCTCAATAAGTTTACAGCAGCTTCAGGGGCAGAAATCATTACCTGGATGAATTTACTTAAACTGATTTTTTTTCCTTCTTCCTCTGCCTTTCAATTATGATACCTGACAGAGAAGTTAGTCCCATATGGCAACCATTAGTAAGATTTTGTTGTGCTGAACTTAGTTAAATTCAAATAACTTTTATTGTTTATGTTAACTTATAGTGAAGCTTGGCAAACTATGAATGCTAGAAATCGTTCTTGCCATAGTTTGTAACTTGTTTTTCTCCTCCTTAATTTATATAAATCTCAGTATGCTGTCAATTATCATTGTTATTTTTTTAAAATGAAAGATGTGATCTGCTTGAATTTACTTCAAATTATGAATGTTTGAGACTTTATTTGTCCCTAGATGTTCTCTCACCAGACATTGTTGTGTGACTCCTCATTTGCCTCAATATTTAGCAATGGGTATCGACTCTTAGTTCAGCGTTCAATCACTTTCATTAATTTCTTAAACTCTCAAAACCTTAACAGTTTAAGAAATTAGTTCTGAAATCTCAAGTCTAAATAGTGATTTATAATGCTTGAATATTACTTTACCTCACTTGTTTTTCAGTATGCCAAATGAAACTGCATTTTTATATTTAATTTGTTTAGTTTGAAATAAACTTTAAAATAGTGTATTAGACTCTTTTAACCTTTAATAAACTGAATGCAGCTAGAATATTAGGAGAGAGGTCTACTGACTAAGTGAATTAACTGAGTTAGCTAGGGACAAAATTATAGCCCTTTCAATTTGTTTATAAAATTAAGGATGTAAGAACTTTTTTGGTTGTTGTAGTCAAAGCTTAGATTTTGAGTTTGTATTTATATTTTATAAGAATTTCTCAGTATCTGTCACATTTAGTAGTTGGTATCCATTATGCTTTGCTGACATTTAAAGTGTTTAGATGAGACAACATACCGGCATTCTTTCTGAAAAATAAATGTGGGGGGTCTCTGTATGTACTCATATAGAACAGTGCTGCTTAAATTAAATTTCAGTACAGAGACAAAGGTGATTTGTAGTATCTTGGTAGATCTTGATGGCTTGTTTCCTTTTCTTTGTCTGGCTTTCCAGGTGTTTTAGAAGGAGGATGAGTTTAATTTTGTTACTGGTTTTGGCATATCAAATACTCATCGGACGGTTTGCCAGGCTCTGTCATGCAGGCACTATACACTCAGTAGTTTGTGGGGCACTCTCAGAGGGGTGGGTAGAATATTCATGGTAATTTGGAGGTAAATTACACGGCTGCGCAGCAGGGGGTTCAACGGGGAAAGCTGGTATCTGCTCTGCCAGGTGTATCTGCTGGGTGTATCTGAAGTAACGGTTTGAGGCTCTTCATATTCCTGAATCAACCAGGTGCCATTGGGCTACATTGACACGTGATAGAGTCAAATGGAAATGTTACTGGCGCCCACTCGAGTAAGTCAATGAATAACAGTATTCAAGTGATCAAGTGATGTGTTTAATAACAATAGCCTCTGCTGTATCACTGTATCATTGTCCTCCCGTTCATCATTGATTTGCGGGCACCAGTAATATCTCCATATGTCCTGTCTCATGCAAGTAGAGCCCAAGGGCACCTGCTTGCTCCAAGAACATAAAGAGCCTCAAACCATTCCGGAATGAGGTCTATAATTGTTACTGGTATTGGCATAACAACCAGAAAGTTAATTCATGAGGCAAATATGCTTTGGTTTGTCTGTTTATGTACTTTGTGTGTGCATATATGTTGGTGCCTGTTTGTGTGCATGAATTGCTTATGGATTCCAATAAAGTTTTCTGTGTTATGAAAGGACATACTTTTATGCTTTGATGTTTGGGGGATGATTATTTTCTCTTTTGTTTAAAACTTATAGGTGTAGTGAAAGGTGTTCTGATTGTATTTAGTGTTAGATTAAAAGCAAATGTTCTCTTGCTAAAGATAATAATCGCTGAATAGAGAGTGGCCTTTAAAATCTTACAGTCTTAATTTTTTTTCTCCATTTCTGGACCTCTCCCTCTTTGATGCCCATACTTTATTTCTATGAAATCATTTTATTATGAAGAATAGCTTAGGGAACCTATTTATTCTAAACCATAAAGCTTCACTCTAAGTTACAACAGATAGAAAGAGAAGAAAAGTAATGCTATCCCAGCATGTCAACTTAGGTTCACATTTGAATTAGTCTGCTTTGTTTTATAGAACTGTGTATGCAAATGCCTGATTATTTCTGAGTAGATTGGGAGTACCCTGAAGACAAGAGATGTTTTCCAGTGTTTGTGATGGTAATTTTCTGTTAAAATAAAAATAACTTTGGTAACATCTTTTGCTTTCAGTTGACAGTCTTATTCAGAATTTCTCTAGAACTCAACCTATTACTTTTGAAATTCTTCTGCTTTATAGACTTTCTGAGAAAGGAAGAAGCATAGTCCATCTGCCTACTTGCAAGAGAAATGGGTGGTTTAGGAGTGCAATAGCCTGTTTACATACTGGCCCAAACTGTCACTGTAAGAAAAGGTTTAGTATATTACAAAATGTTACAGAGCTAGGAGAAATATACACATACAATATATAGAGTGAATATATATGCATATATATACATATATGTATGATCTGTTCCTTGTCACAATATTTAACCCAATGTGCTATTTACAGTAATGAATCAAAATGTCAGTTTTAAAAATATGAAGTGTCAAAGTGTTCCCACGTTGCAGGAAAGTTTGATGTGACAGTTTGTTAATCATATGACTATTATATCAAATGTGTCTCACAATGTTGTTTGCTCAGTGCTCTTTCTTGTAGACTTCTCACACTTTTTTTAGAGAATTCCTAGTTCAAGTTAGGAACCCAAGGAGCACATGTAGGTTACTGAGTCTCCCACACCTCACACAAATGCTGCTGTGTTTTTCTACTTAAAATTGAATGGATTTCTCATCATTTTAGAGTGATTTGAGTTTGTGCCTGACACATTTATGTATAGTAACTAAAAAATAACCCTACTGTAATTTGTTGTTTTCATTGCAGAATCATCACAGAAACTTTAACTTACAGAATGCCTGTTTCTTGTATCTTTAAACTGAGTTTACCAAAGGATAATTCCAATGCCTTTATTTATTTATTTTTTTCTTTTTTTGGAGGGTCACACCCAGCAATGATCAAGGGCTATTCCTGGCACTGCATTAATGAATTAATCCTAGTGGTGCTCTGGGGACCTTATGGCATGCCGGGTAATCGAACCCGCTCGGCCGTGTGCAAGGCAAATGCCTTACCCCCTGTGCTGTTGCTCCTACCCCTGCCCTTATTTCTAATTGCTCTTCACCTTGAATGTATTTTGAAATGATTCTGTACTTACTGATAATGACAACTTATTTTTCTTACTAAAGAAGCAATCATACAACACTAATATTATATATACAATTATACATTGCATATAAATACAAATATATTGTATATAACACTAATATTTCATATCTATTATATATTGCTTTTGTGTGTATGTGTGTGATAGGTGAACAGGTTTCTTCTATGGACAGTTTATGGCTGTGCTTCTTAAGAGACCTCTGAACATGAAATACATTGCGTCTCTGGATCTGTGTGCTCTAAGGATTTGCTAAGGCTGAGATGAAATGACAATGACGACTATTTAAATTTATTTTTCATTAAGCATCCGAGTTCTAGCTTCAGATTTAAATCTCAGATGATGGTGATATGGGGCAGTTGGTCAAGACTCCAGCTCCATGATTCAAATGGCTACATCTGTAGCTTTGGATTAAGTTAATTTTGTCTGTAATTTTATTTAAATAAAAGTTGTCACTGCTTAAATAATGAAGCCGTTTCCTTGTTAACCACCACTTTATTAGATGCTCTCGACTTAGTGTTCACCAACTCTGAATCATTTCTGAGAGTTTCCAGTGATCGGTCATGTCATAGATCTTGGGTAATATGTTCTTCGGTCCTGCTTGTGCATGGTCAAATTATCTATTGAAGTCATTTCAGTGGCAATGAATTCTATATACTGTTATTTAAGGGAAGGACCACTAATGTACATAGTCACATGAGAGAACACATAATTATGTAATGTTAACATGTATGTACACCATGAAGGGCCATAGTCTCATGAGGGAAGGACTGTTGCCATGAGTGGTGGATATCCCACCTCTCTGGTTTTAATTGTTCATCCTTTTATTGACAATAAAATTAGTTTCTAACTCAGAAGAATTTTCTAAAATCGAGGCATGGTGCGGTGATTTACAGTTACTCATAGTTGAGTTTTCTGCTTATAATGTTCCCAAACCAGCACCAGCACGAGTCAGTTTCCCTCTACCCATGACAGCAGTTTACCTCCCATGTCCTAGCCTTCCTCCTTAGTGACACATTGGTATATTTGGTTGCTGACAGTGGATCTCGTGTTTTACTTTCTGTATTTCACTTTTATTGATATATTATACTTCTACACAGCCAATGTGTCCAATATTCCTGCCCTCTGTGTCTGTTACTTCCTGTCCACATCTTCTAACCTCCTTGCCTCGGTTTCTTTCCTTCCCTATCCTTTTCAGTTCTGTAGTTTAGGGACTCAGGTGATCAATGTATCTCTTCTCTGTACTCCACGTCGTGTTGTTCTATATAACACAGCTAAGTGGAAAAATCAGGTATTGGTCTTTCTTCTGATTTACTTAACATGAAATCCTCCAGTTACATCCAATTGACAGCAAGTTGCATGATTCTATCCTTCTTTGTGTGTACAATGGAGCATTATGCAGCCACAAAGAAGGATAGAAAAAGTTGTGATGTATATATATATATATATATCACATTTTTATATATAAATGGTATACATGTATACACATACCAAACTTTCATTATCCACTAATCTATTGTTGTACATTTAGTTGGATTCTATAGTCTAGCTATTATGCAATGAATAATGTGCGTTGTTCTTTTCAATAAATGCTTTATGTCCTAGGAGTAAATAACAAGATACCTCCTTATGCTGGGTCATATGGCAACTCTATTCTTACTTGTCTGATAAATTTCCATAGCTTTTTCTGTAAGAGGGGGAACCAAACAGCATTATCCCCAGTAGTGGAGAAGTGTTTCTTTTTTACCACATCTGCTCCAAGACAGATTGTTTTCTCTTTTATTATATGTGTCATTCTCACTGCTGTGAATGTATTCTTGTATTGATTTGGACTTTTCTGTTAATAAGTGACGATGAAAGGTTCTTCATGTACTTGTTGGCTATTGGTCTCCTTTTTTGTAGAGAAATGTTCTGATCATTTCCTCTCCCTAAATCACCAAATGTTTTATGTGGGGGTGTTTCGGCATGCCTGGTGGGAGTGCCTGATCGTTCCCAGGGATCACTCCTGGAGCTGCTGGGGGGATCAAATGTAGTCCTGGGGATCACACGGGGTTTGGTCTCATACAAGACAAGCAGCTGGTATTTTATTTTCAGCCTCCTAACTTGTGATATTTTTTAGGAACGCAAAATGCCATTATTTTACAGACAAAGTATAGAGACTTTGGCAGGCATTTGTTTTATCTTTGGGTCAAGAATAGGAGTATTGATTTTTGAACTACAGCAGGAGGGAACTACACTTACAATTTGAAATTCCTTCATCACTTTCCTTTCCCTATCCAGCCCCAAAACAGGACCGGGCCAGTATACAAGATATTGCATGTATACATATATATATATATATATATATATATATATATATATGCATATATGTATATACACACATATACATATGTATATGTGTGTATATATGTATATATAAGTTAACTGTATTTTCTTCTTAATGAGTGATTTTGTAGAAATTAATTGTTTCAGCATCTGGAGAGTTCATGTTTGTAGAACTTAGGTTCTGTTTGCTTTTCAGTAACTTGAAGAGAGAGGGTTAATGTTGATATACTGCTTTGGGGCAGTATGTAAAAACAGCATCACTTCTCATCAAAAGAGTAAGAAATGAGACATATATTCAGAATGTTTTTTGCATTTGGAGCCCTCGGCTGCTCAGGGCTCACTTTTGGTGAAACTCAGGGGATCATACATAGTTCTGGTGACCAAACCCTGGTCAGCTGCACACAAGGCAAGCTCCCTACTTGCTGGACTCTCTTAGTCCCTGAATAATTATTTGGAAAGACATTTATACTCTCTTGCTGCTGAGACTACCCCCTTCAGTAATTATTTTTTCTGCTCCACCCAGCAGAAGAGCCAATCACAGCCCAGCTTGTGCGGCCGCTTTGCAGCCATGCAGTTCATCAATAAATACTCGAGATTATATGTGACTACAAGAGTAGTCAAGAGTATCCCACCACACGGCAAAGCCTGGCAAGCTACCATGTTGTACTTAATATGCCAAATACCAATATCAGTTATAGACCTCATTCCCATGATTTGATGGACTGGTTTGAATCTCTTTATGTTCCTGGTTGAGCAGATGACCTTGGACTACACTAGCTTGTGACATGACATATGGAGATGCTACTGGTGCCCGCTCGAGCAAATCTATAATCAACGGGAAGACAAGTGATACAAGTGATATGTATATATACACATACATATGTATATGTGTGTATATACACATGTACGTATTTACATATGTATACATGTGTATATACATACAGGTATACATATGAATATATACATATATGTATTATCAGTAACACATATGTATAATCGACCTCATTCCCATGACCTGAACAAGTGGTTTGAGGATCTTTGTATTCCTAGAGCTGGCAGATGCCCTTAGGCTACACTAGCACATGACAAGGATGTATGGGAGATGTTACTGGTGCCCGCTCGAGCAAATCGATAAACAATGGGAAGATAAGTGATACAAGACAAGTGATGTATATATACATGCATATATTACAATTGTGGGGTATAAAACGAAAATTATGAATTTCACATAAATACAGAATCGGTAAACTGAAAAGTAATCAAGATATATGAATTTATAAACAATAAGTCTTTACATGATTGTGCAATAAAATCCAATTGGATAAAACTGTTGTCATATTTAAAAGAATATGTCCTAAAGATGAGAGTGGATGACTGTCTTTTGCTAGGAACTGAAGCATAATTTTCAAATCTCCCCATGTATCAGGTTGTGGGATGAATTTTACTTGATCCTTTGAATAACTAGAATATTGAAGGAAAAGAAGATAAAAATTGACAGCTTTGTCGATGACATTTTCATATAGTAAAATCCCTCTTTTGATAACAGATTTCATCAAACTCCAGCCCACGAAAGAAGAGATAAATACCAAGATAGCATGTTATTTTCCTGATCATATCTGTCACTGGGGATGTCCCTGGGTCTCTTGGGATGGGAGGATAAAGGACCCATATTACAGGGTAATTAGGAAAACTTCAGGAGTTGTTTCTTGCTTATTCTTTGAAGAACACATTGAAAAGTTTAGACATGAAAATCTAATCTAATCACTTATATGACTTGTCTTCCCGTTGTTCATCAATTTGCTCCAATGGGCACCAGTAATATCTCCATACGTCCTGCCTTGTGCTAGTGAAGCAAAAGGTCATCTGCTTGCTCCAGGAACATGAAGAACCTCAAACCATTCCTTCAGGTCATGGGAATGAGCTATAATCGTTACTGCTTTTTTGGCATATCAATACAACACGGGTAGCTTGCCAGGCTCTGCCGTGCGGGTGGGATACTCTTGTAGTAGCCTCTCATCTTACGCGGTTAAGATCGGCTTTTCTGCTGGTTGGAGCTCTGACAAGCTGTGGAGACAGGATGTTGAAAATGGTGGCCCCCCATGATGTGGGGGGTTCCTCTGGCTTCTTGTGTGGCTCTGCTGAGATGGCGGGCCAGGGTTAGAACCCGTCTTAATATGCAGAACCAAAATAATACAGGTTGAGAAAAAATAGTATCGTTCTGTATATAGTATTTATAACGATAAGGGATATAATAGTGACATTGGTGTGGAGGGGATGGCCTGAGAACAGAATATATAAGCACATTTACTGTTGTAATTATTCCACATTGCACTGACTTTCTCATCCCTCTTTTTACTTCCTGCTAAGTATTGGGACCATTTTTGTGAACCATGTTTTCCTTCTTTCTCAATTCTCAGTTGCTTAAAATCACTTCTAGTTCATCTATCAGCTTAACAAATATTTACTGAATGGCTGAAGAGTACTGAAAGAGAATTATTGAGAAAAGAAACCTGACAAAATCTGAAAAAAATGACCTGGTCACTGCCTGACACTCTACCACTTTAACCCAGTGCTTAGCCCTCTGCGTTATTAATTCACTTAATCTTTGTAACCATCTTCTGAGGGAAGCCCTTGTTATTACTACCATTTCAGAGATGAAACATTGAGAACCAGAAGGATTCCACAACTTGCTGGCAGTCTTGCACTTCAAAAAGAAGTAAATCCAAGACTGACTTGGGTAGTCTGGTTCCGGAAGTTGCGCCCTTAACCACTAAACTGTGTTGTCTGGTACAACAAGTATAATTATATGTAACTGATCTACCAACCTCCCAGTATGTTGTGGGGATGAAACAAGATAATGCATTAGGAAGTGAATCAATTGGTGAAGGTGAGACAACACACACAGTATTATCATCTAAAGCAGAAAGTAGAAACTTGAAGAGAATTCTTAGAGAAGAAAATAGAATGGCTACTTCTAGCTGGGGCGAAGGTTAAGGGATTGAAGTAAACTTCTTGGAGCAGTGATATTTGAATCGACCTTGAGTGATTAGAGATTGATAAAGGGAAGTTTCTTTCTGAGTTAATGAAATGGATGGTGGGAAAAAAGCTATCAACGTGTAGGTGGTGAGAAAACAAAGGTGTTAGTTCTTCTAACACTGATTAGTTTAGCAGCTCTTTCCCCCAAACAGTGTACACTGAAGTATAGGGATGGGGCTTGTTGAGAGAGAAAGGGGTGCGGGTGGGGGGTGAGGTCGGGTGTGTGTGGATGGTGTGAAAGTAGTAATAGGGCTCCCAGTATGGGAAAAGCATAATAAAACAATGACCATCTTCACAAACATCCAGAGTTGACCTAGTGAATAAGTTATTACTGCCTAACACATTATGCTTAAATGCATCCGTAAGTACTAATGCAAGGCTATAGCACTCAGGAAAAGGTGATCACACAACCTGCAAAATGCTGCATACTCTGATGTTATAGCTGGTATTGAAATCATGCCTATCAGCATGCTCAGTCTTTTAGGGACTCTTGAATAGCATTCAATTTGCTTTTTGGGAGCCAGAGCCATAGCACAGTGGGAAGGGCATTTGCTTTGCAAGCGGCTGACCCAGGTTTGATCCCCGGCATCGCATATGGTCTCCCGAACACTGCCAGGAGTAATTCCTGAGCAAAGATCCAGGAGTAACCCCTGAGCGTTGCCGGGTGTGACCAAAAAAAAATCACTTGTGTCACTTGTCTTCCCATAGTTCATCGATTTGCTTGAGTGGGCACCAGTAACATCTCCATTCATCTGTGCTAGTGTAGCCCTAGGGCATCTGCACACTACTGGAACACAAAAGAGCATGAAGAGCCTCAAGCCATTAGTTCAGGTCATGGGAATGAGGTTCATCATTGTTACTGTTCTTTGCATAATGAATGTGACATGGGTAGCTTGCCAGACTAAATAAAATAAATTTGCTTTTATTTGATTCATATTTTCTGTTTTACTTTAGCCACAGTAGCTGACCTCCTGCTGACCAGCATCTCCTAGACTTATCAACCTGAAATTCTGTTGTTTTTTTGGCTTGAGAACTACAACATTGGGCGAGCTTTGACAGAACAATCTAGATTCTTTATATGATTGGGTTTGAATTATTTTTTGGTTTTTGTACCTATAGAAACCATTCAATGCTGTCACTTTCAGTTACAGGACATCTTGTGAATAGCAACCCGTGGTTTTAAGAACCTGGGCCCTAGGAAAAGGGTTCTTAAGAAGACCTCTGCCACCAACTAGACCAGTCACCTAGACCACATTCCAACAGATTCCAATAGATCCTCTGAAAACAGAGCTAGGCCTGTCCTCAGGGGAACCTGAAGTCCCATTCTGGAAGAAGTTAGAGCATATTTTTGCCTATAGAAGTTGTTCTGTGTCATTTAGAAAGCTTGCTGTGCTCAAGATAACAAGCTTGAGAAGCTGCAGGTCCTCAGAGAAAGTAAAAGTGAGAAGCAGGAAGTGAAGGAGCCTCCGGCCTTGAAATGAAATGTGCCTCAGAACGGTAGTTACCCCCACAGGGGCTCCCTAGCTAGCGGCAGCCCTGTGAACAGTGTATGAGAAACGCTATTAAAGGCAGTTGCTCACCAGCTTGTCCCAGAGAGGCCTCAGTGTTTGTTTTATTCTTTCACTCTACATTGGCTTGGCTGTCTGGAGTGTCTACCTTAGACTGGACATTCCGTTGGAACTATTGTGTAAAATTACCACACTTAACTCTCTCAACAATCTAACAGAGCTAGGATACTGAATCTCTTCTCATATACTGAGGATACCAAATCCCAGGGACCCTGACTAGATCATGCTTGGAAGCTCATAACTTTGCAAAATTTGTATCCTTCCTTGTCTGGGGATCTTTTGCTCCTCTAGGTTAAAACTGCTAGTTTCTGAGTATCTCTGAACCCCAGGTGACCTGTTTTCTGGAACGGCATGATCACTTTGTTCCTTATGTCTACACACTTGTTCAAAACTTGAGTCAATAAGCTTTGTGATATATGATACATCCTGAATCCAGCAATTATTTATATATGTTTTCAATTTTTAATTGAGTCATAGTGAGAACAGTTTAGCTTCATGGGAGCTTTTGAGCACTAGTCCTTCACTGTATTCTTCTTTTTGCTCCGTGTTGTAGAATTAATTTTGCTGATGTATTTTGGTTTACCTGGCTCCAAGGTCTCTTAATACTATCATCATTTAGCTCCCATCTTTTATAGTTCCCCACTGACTATTCCTGCCCCTTCCTAAGCACATCTGCTACTTTCTTGTTACTTTTCCCAGATCCTTCCTTAATGTGCAAGCAACACTTTTCAAACTTGGAGTGTATTGGAATTGCATGGGGATTCTTATCCTTTGAGATTATAATCCTGTAAAGTTTAACACATGGTGTGGGGATATTTGTATTTCTAACAAGTTTGTCAGTGATTATGAAGAGCATTTATGAGATTAACATAAGGTCGATTATTTGGCTTTCAAGGACAGTTGAGGACCCTCATTTTCTAGGAATTTGACTGACTAAGCATGATTTCTTTTGTGTCCCTACTCTCTTTTTTCCTTTCTCTTTTCTTTCCCTTTGCTTTCTCTTTTCTCTTTTCTTGTCACTTACATATCATTGTTTTTATTTCTTTTATTCCCTTTCTTCCCTCCCTCCCTCCCTCCCTCCCTCCCTCCCTCCCTCCCTCCTTCCTTCCTTCCCTCCCTCCCTCCCTCCCTTCCCTCCTTCCTTCCTTCCTTCCTTCCTTCCTTCCTTCCTTCCTTCCTTCCTTCCTTCCTTCCTTCCTTCCTTCCTTCCTTCCTCCCTCCCTCCCTCCCTCCCTTCCTCCCTCCCTCCCTCCTTCCCTCCCTCCCTCTCTCCTTTTCTTTCTGTAGCATCTAACACCCTATCTAAGTTACATAATTTTTGGTACCTAAAACTCTGAGGGACCTAAAAATGGCTTCTTTTTAAAATATATTTTTGTTTCATTTTTGAGAGTCCTCAGGGACTTATCCTGGAAAAGTGCTCAGAAGTTTACCTTCCTGTGTTAGTTTTCAGCCTCTACCTCTCCCACCCTCATTATGAACTAATGCCTGTTTAAACTCTTACGGTGGAAGGGACAGCTTTTTTTGAATACTAGTCTCAAAGTAGAATCTCAAGTCCAAAGTTTATCTCATAAGCTGTCTGTTTTGATCATATCTTAAGGAGTTGAGTGGCCTTATATGTAAATAATTATTTCAGCATCTGCTGCACAAGATAATGGTAAATATCTGAGTTAAGATAATGGTAAAGATCTTTATATATATATATATATATATATATAAAGATCTTGTTTATATATATAAACAAGATCTTTATATATTTATATATAGGATCTCATATATTAATGTATATCATGTATATTTATATATATGATCTAATATATATGTATATCATGATATATATGATATATATCATGTACATATATATGTATATAATGATGTATATAGGATATATATATCATATATATGTTTATATATATGATCTCTCCCCATTGTGGTTCATCAGTAAATGCACAAGATGAGAGCTTACTACTGAGAGTATACCACTTTGATGGCAGAACTTGGCAAGCTACCTATGTCGTATTTGTTATGTCAAATACCAGTAACAATTATAGACCTAATTCCCAGGACTTGATGGAATGGTTTGAGGCTCTTTGTGTTCCTAGAGCAAGCAGATGCCCTTGGGCTACACTAGCATGCAACAGGACATATAGAGATGTTACTGGTCCCTGCTCAGCAAATCAATAAACAACGGGAAGACAAGTGATACAAGTGATGCTTATATATTTTATTAGATCTTTATCTAATTATTATATATATCTTTATCCCTTGATCACTTTATCACTTGACATCCCGTTATTCATCAATTTGCTTGAGTGGGCACCAGTAACATTTCCATTTGTCCCTATTGTGTACCAGTGTAGTCCAATGGCATCTGCTTGCTCCAGGAATACGAAGAGCCTCAAACTGTTTGTCCAGGGTCTTGATGAAGAAGTTTGACCATCTTGTAAGTGGGAGGCCATGTGATTTTTTGACATCCTGTGGGATCCAGTCGGTAATGGCTCTAGTCCAGAGGTCATCTCCAAATCGCATTACATGTCCAGCCCATCTGATTTTCACAACCTTGGCAAACGAGACAGCATCCCTGACTCTGGAACTTTGTTGGAGGTCGGAACTCCGGATTCCTTCTCTCACTTGACTGAGGCATGATATTCCAAGCATAGCTCTTTTGATTCCTCTTTGGGAGACCCGAATAGCGTTCTCATCATGCTTTTGTAGGGCCCAGGTCTCTGAGGCATATGTTAATGCAGGGAGAATGGTGGAGTGGAAGAGATGTGCCTGGCGCTGGAGGTTCTTTGTCTGTTTAGCTATTTCTTTGATGCTCTTGAAGGCATTCACACAGCTCTCTTCCTTGTGCCCATCTCAGGTTTTAGGTCAGTTATCATGTTGAGTTCTCTACCTAGGTACACATAACAGCTATATTCAGAGATGTTTGTTTTGTAGAGAGTTTATGGAGCATCTGGAACTAGGTCTTTTTTTCATGAACATTGTTTTGTTGAGATTCAGATCAAATAAGATATATATATTATATATATATAGATATGCTTATATATACACTATCATTACTATATAGTATAGTATATGTAGTACTATACTATATTTACTATATATACTATATATAAGTATAGCTATATATCTTTATATATAAAGATCCTTACCATTATCTTACCTCATATTTACTGTTTTTATATATATATATATAATCTTTATACATTATCTTCTATCTATCTATCTATCTATCTATCTATCTATCTATCTATTGTTTTCTTGGAGAAGCTGGAGTGGAGAGTGGGACTGGTACATGGTAAGATGGTGAGATTTCAGAACAATTTTTGAGCTTCCTGGAAAAGATTGCCATGCCAGGCATTGTGGAACTCCTCCGATCAGCAAAGCAATGCCATGTTTATTGACACTCCTACTTTGGCTAGATTTGTTCAGATTCTGGACCTTTTATCTGAACTTTATTAGTAGAATGGAATATAAACTGTCGTTATCAATTGCAGAACTATATAGGGTGAGTGCTGGTTGGTAAATTTAAAAATACTAAATGCTTAATTTTTATAATAAAAAATCTACCAGAGTCCCCACCCCCTCCTTGTAGGTTTTCTTAAGAATGTTTATATATTCTTGAATAAACCTGCTGTGCAAAAGTCGAGATTTGGCTCTGGTGAATAAAAAGATATGAAATTTTTGTTTGTGGAGTTTGTAATCAGTTGGAAAAATAGATACATAAAACACTCGCTGTTTTACAAAGAAAGATGAGCTAGTGGGCGAGAGAAGAGATGGCACACTGTGAAATGCGGAGGGTGGCTTCAGTGGTACAGCTCTTGGGTGGTCTTCCATAAGGAGGTGATATTTGAGCACATCTTGAAGAATTGAAAGTTTATCAACAGATGATTTTCAGAGATGGACATGCTAGATAGAGAGACAGTATGCGAGGAATCTAATATTTTCCTATGATGTTTTATGAATTAGATTATGACCAAGTTTGATACATAGAAATAGAAGGCATTTTCTTTAAAGATGCTCTGATAATTCTTTCCCATCTAACTTTGGTTATTTGATTTAGTTAATTCTTTAAAAAAGCATTTTATTGCAGTTTTCTATTGCAGTTTTCTTTGTCTTTCATTGCAGTTTCCATTGTTTTCTCACTTATACCAATTTGGTTGGCTGATCTTTTGCTTTGTCTGTTTCTCTTGTGTTCCCTGCCCCCACCCCCACCCATCTTCCATATGGACACAACTTTAACCTTTCTTCACACTTTACTCCTCAGCTCTTGTTTTGGTCTCTGCCATGAATGACAGCCACTTTTTACTTCCCTGCATTGATTAGAATGAAGTGCTTGCAAACAGGACACTCAATTTTCTTTTCTCTAGACTCTGGATCATCCCATCCTTAATGCCACCTCCAGTGAGTACTTGTGTGCCTGTAGTGCCAGTGGAGATAAGGATGGGTGCAAGGGAAACAGATTGTTAAGATCTGCTGGGTGAAAACATCAGGTGGCTGGTTTGTATAAGAAGGCAACACCAACTATACATTCTCTGGCCAGTATTATAATGCAAGCTTATATTACAAGTGTGCATTTCCCTCCATGGTTTTAACATATTTACATTTATTGTTTTTTTATGTTTGAAGCTTTTTGATGTCGATAGCCTTATATTTTGATAATTACAATAATATAAGTTTATGTCAGCTAACTCCAAGCAATTTCACATCATCAATTCCAGATGGAAAATTCATTAGGGCTCAAATTTTGTTTGAGGCCCAACTGTTTCTTAAATTATTATTACAATTATTATCTATTTATTTTTTTTTAAACTGATGGGAAGGGAAATTTAACAGCTGTGTGATTAGCAGGGCATGAAATTAAAAATGTTTTGCACAGAATCAAGAGGTTGTTTACTAGAGAATTCCTCAACGGAGTGTTAAGTATCATTAAGATAGGCCATGAGATGCTCTCTTTCACCATATATGTTTGAGTTTTCACACCCATTTCTCTGCTAAATTTTTTTTTCACCTCTTCTAAGGTCAGCGCCACACAAAGCCTTTCTAATGTGGGTAGTTCAAGGTACAACCACATTTCTGTCACTCACCAAATAACACGAGCACTAGAAGTCCATCCTCACTGTTCTCAGTGAAGAATGAGTAAGTTCCAAATGAAGGGTATTAGGCAGGTTAGAATGCAGCCCCTTTAGCCTCGTTTGTGGCATTTGACTTTAGCGTTCACTTATTTTATTCCAAGTTTCACAATTCAATGTATGCAGGTCCAGAAGTCTAGAAAATTATCTCAGCATACTGCTTGTGGGATGTCATTTCTTGCAAATACCCTCCTTTGATTGGGTTCTAGTAAGAACCGCCTCCTTTTGTGTCTGTCAGGCTGGCCTCTGCAGAAGCAAGGAAACACAGTTCACAGGCACATTAGCGGTAACCTTTTTCTTGGAGTTTGAAGACAATTCAATTTGCTTAGGCAGTTCACAGGACTTTGAGATTTAGTTGACTTGTTTGCTTTCTCCTGTTACCTAAGGATGCAACAGCTCTATCTACCTTCAAGTTACTTCTAGAATTAGAAGCAGTAAGGTTTGACTCAACTCATCAGATATACTGAGCCTATGCTCGCTGCTTCCATTTTTTTTTCAAGACAGCACTTATTTTCTTGATGTTTGAAAACCTTTAAAAGATATATGACTTGGACTAACTTTTATTCTGGAATCCTTTATCTCTTCCTATTTTATTGATTTTAGTATATGATCTTTTCTAGATGATAATTATTTGTATATATCTCTTATTTTTTATCATCTTGTATGAAACAAAACTTATTTAAAATTTTTATTGTTGTATACAGATGAACTTAATCTCAGCATTTAGGAATCTGGAGAGGTGGATTGTGGTTGCTTTTAGAGGGACTCATGAAAGTCGAAGCTGATAACTCTTTCAGATTCGAGGTAAACTCCAGTAGGGGGATCTATTCAGATAGCATTTCTAAATCTCAGAGACATAATTTTAGAAACTGTGGCCAGTAGAGGAGAGAGATATTAACTTTGGTGTGAATTGGCAGCAAGTGTGGAATAAATGAAGGAAGATGTACTGGAGGAGAAAGAATTTGATTTGGAAGCTGAAGGCTGGGTACAATTTGACCTGATTAAAACAAAGGGCAGTGGAACTTCTCAAGCAAAATAATGGGTGTGAGCTACACTAAGTTTCTTTCACTTCCCTTGTGCTGTCCCTTGGCCTGCATCCAGACCTTCTGGAGGTCTGTTATTGCAGGTGGACCCTCAGTTGGGAAGCCAATGAATGTATAATTGAGACTTTCATGCTCTCCAGATCCTGCCTAGAAACTCAACAAGGTACTTCTCCCCCACCCAGTGCATTCTAATAAATGCTTTTCAAGGAGTTTGCTTTTATGTGGGATGTGAGTGAAGAACAGGAGATACAAAGACAACAGATGTTAGAGGTGTGTAGGGGTATTGTAACAAAACTTTGCAGGGCTCTATTTCTCTCTCTCTCTCTCTCTCTCTCTCTCTCGATGACTTTTAGGGGTGATATATATTATTTTTTACTCTTTTTATATGAAGGTATCAGTGTTTACTTCTTATTATTAACTTTTTAGGGCAGAATTAAACTCATTCTCATCCTTTGCCCTTAAAATACATCTGGGTGGGAGTAGAAAGAGATCATTTCCTGGGATACTCTGGAAACGGGTAGTCAATCTAACTGTTTCAATAGCTTTTAGTAGTAGCAGGTCATTTTAAATTTTTATAAGTTATGCCACCAACAACACTGTGGTGGTTGATGTGTATATTTCAATCCTGTGAGTGTCCTGCCTCAGCCCTCCACTATGTCAAGGTGGTTTTCAACTTTACTGTCACTTTTATCACATGAGAGCACCGAGGTCTCCCTGTGCTTAGCTGAACTTGAGGCATTCGGGAAGGAAGGTGAGGTCTAGTACTGGCCCACCATCCCAATATTGCCTTGCAAGAAGCCAGAGGAACCCCCCACACCACAAGGACCCCCATTATCAACACCTGACTCCACAGCTCTTCAGAGCTCCACCCAAGAAGAAAAACAGATCTGAGGCCCTGCTCATCAGAGTCCCACCCTACATCAAAGCATATTTCAAGCCCAGGTATGCTTGAACCAGAGACACAGATACACGGGGCAGAGCTGCTACCAGCTCTCCCTGTGCTCAGCCTATCACGAGGCTTCTGGAATGGAAGGTGGGTTCTAGACCTGGCCCACCATTCCAATAGAGCCTTGCAAGAAGCCAGAGGAACACCCATACCATGAGGGCAGCCATTTTCAACATCTGGATCCACAGCTAGTCAGAGCTCTACCCAAGAGATAAGCCGATCTCTCCCTGTTGTGGTTCATCAGTAAAGGCATGAACTGAGAACCTACTAATGAGAGTATACCCCCACACGGCAGAGCCTGGCAAGCTACCCATGTTTTATTTGATATGTCAAAACCAGTAACAATTATAGACCACATTCCTATGACCTGATGGAATGGTTTGAGGCTCTTAGTGTTCTTGGTGGGAGCAGATGCCCTTGGGCTACACTAGCACATGACAGGAAGTATGGAGATATTATTGGTGCCCGCTCAAGCAAATCTATGAAGAACGGAAAGACAAGTGATACAAGTGATATAAGTGATATCAAAAGACAAGGTGCCACAATGTGCATGTTGTTGGTGATACATTCTTTGGCATGGTTGAAAAACAATGAGACTGTCACTTGTCATGTATTTTCACATTTTTCATTGATTGCTCCATTGGGTGCCAGTAACATCTCCATTCAGTGGGAATGAGGTCCATTATTGTTACTGATTTTGGCATAGTAAGTACACCATGGGTAGCTTGCCAGGCTCTGCCGTGGCTCTGGATTCATCCCAGAGGGCCCAGTCTTTTTCTATGTCAGGCCATCAACCATTCAGGGTCCACGGGGCAGAGCCCTGGGGGTATAGAGGGTATAGACAATACCTGTCTCCTGTCCTGCTATCTGCCAACACAGCCGGGCACCACAGCCATACCTGCAACACCTTGAGGGGCAGAAGATGACACTGTATTTTTCTCTAATACCTCAGAATATGTATTTGGGAGTGGTAGAGTTATCAAGCAGGAATCTGTCAGGGTCCCATCCTGAGAAGGCTTACCTCATAACTGTTCCCACTGCACCCAGCATTCCTGGAGTGGCCACTAGAGATGAGTCACTCCCCAAGGTGTCAGAATACTGCTGTATGTGACCATGGAGTTCACTTGCATGATTCTGAATGGGGAAAAGCTGAGGTTCCCCAGAAAAATGTGGGGATGTGCAGTGAAATCATGCACTCACACCAGCCCTCATAAGCTCTCAAGAACATGCTGCTCTTTGCCAGGTACAGGCTCTTGTTCATTTTCTCTTTGAAGGAAAATTTATTTTGAATTAAGTGTATTATAGAAAAAAGAGGGAGAGGAATGACAGAGAGACATAATCAGAGACGAAGAGACACAGAGGCATTAACAGAAGTTACCCTTAATGTTGTATTTAGAACAACCAGTAATCTTGAGTGGCACACTTTCTTTGTGTAAGAAAGTCTCAAGAAATAGAGAACCTATTATCAATGTTTTTAATTGGCATTATAAAATGTACATGTATTATAAAATCAGGGTGCAGGTAAGACAATTGGACAGTTAGATCCTAATTAAATTTTAGACACTATTACTATTATTACTATTTCATTATTATTATCATTATTTATTATTATTATTATTATTATTATTATTATTATTATCATTATTATTAATTCTGCAGAGTCCAACATAGCTCCAAGGGTTCGCTCACTTGTGTGGGGGAGGGCCACACTGGCCAAACTTGGAGCATGGATTTGGGCTCCTCCTCCCGTTCTCCACCTCTATGTCGTAGGCGTGGCTGCCAGCTTCCAACCACCATAGCCAGCAACCCAGGAAGAGAGATACTCTAGATCCACAGTTATGCCAGGGCTTACTGAAAGTTAGGCCAGGTCTTTCCCAGGATCTTTCACATTTATACACTGTATACAGTTCTAAGCAGGTTCTAGCCATGGCCTGTCATTCTAGTGAGCCTAGCAAGAAGCCAGAGGAAACCTCCACACCATGAGGTCAGTCATTCTCACCATCTGGACTCCACAGCTCCTCAGAACTCCACCTAAGAAAAAAGCTGATCTCTCCCTTTTTGAGATTCATCAGTAAAGCTCGAGATGAGAGGCTACTACTGAGAGTGTACCACCTACATGGCAGAGCCTGGCAACCTATCCATGTTGTATTTGATATGCCAAAAACCAGTAACGATTATAGACCTCATTCCCATGACCTGAACAAATGGGTCGAGGCTCTTCTTGTTCCTGGACTGAGCAGATGCCCTTGGGCTACACTTGCTTACCACAGGACATATGGAGATGTTACTGGTGCCTGCTTGATCAAATCAATGATTTGTGTTGTTAAAGATCGAAACTTGGTCGACCCGTACACAAGGCAAATGGCCTACCCGCTGTACTGTCGCTCCCATCCTGACATCACTTTTTAAGGTAAGATAAATTGAAGGATAAAGCTATGTCATGATGTTCTGGTCATAATTAGTTGCCATTTTTATGACTACATTGCCTACAGTGTACTCAATGGAATACTAACTATACACATGGTCCATTCAGTTTTGGAATTGGTTGCTTTTATAGCTACCCCTTTTGGACATTGTTCATGCATTGTTAACAACACTAATTTGAGAAGTCCCTAGATAGAAATAATAACCACAGAAGTTCTTTCTGTTAGGTTAGATTTGGGTTTTGTCTGATTTATTTTGCAGCGAACCATTTTGTGGACTATTTCCCAGACTTGTGTTTTGTAGAACATTCCTTGGATAACATGCCTTTATTATTCAATTCTTAAACGTTTATATCTATTATTTCGTAATAGTTTTATGTGTAATATACTGTCATTTTAGCTAAACTGTGTACTCCCTTCTCTATAGGAGAAGCCACAGATTTATTTCAGGATTAAATACTTTACAAATGAATTTGTTAAAAGAGTCAAGAGAAACTCTTTTTAAAGACCATTAACTGAAAAAAAGAAGATAGTGTTTTACTAGCCAAAACCTATTTTGTGAATCAGGGAATTAACTTGTTCCTGAAAATAACTTGTTTTTCAGCAGAATTTTGTTAGCTCTTGGTGGTAGTTATTTTTTTTTCACCACCAAAGACGTGAATATACTTGATTTTTAACTGTGGTATGCTTCTTGCATTTAAAACAGGGTTAGTGGGGTAAAAGAACACTAACTTTTCTGAAACAGTTGGTTTGGCTATCTTGGCACTTTTTCTGTTTATTTGGGATACTCGTTTTCTTTTTTTCTCCCCCTTTTCAAGTTGAAAGTGTCCCTGCCAGTCTGCTTTTTGGCACAAGAGGAAATTAAGTCTTGGTAACCTTTAAGAAATTGAAGTTTCAATAACATTTCCTGGTCTCTCTACTAGTTAGTTTCAAATCCAGAATTAAAATTAAGCTCTGTCATGTATCTGCTCGGTACCATTTTTTATTCATAAAAATACTCAGAAAAATAAAGTAGTTAAATTCTCCTTTAGACTAAATCTTAGATAACTATTATAGATAATAGCTAGTATTAGAATATCTTTGATGATCAAGGTAAAAGATTCTGTAAGACTTGACTGTTTTCTTTTGAGAAGGAAGTCACCCAATTTAGGCTAGCTCTGGGATATGTCTTAAATGGAAATGAGTCACTTAAACAGAAGAGAGGAGTGTGAAAGCGTCTCAGGGTATTTGACCTTTGTCATTTCAGGCCCAGAGATTCACTGCAGAGGGTGGTATTCTAAAGTGTGAAGACTAAGGAAAATAAATGGTTCTTCACCAAGTGCTTGAGGGACATGGTTGAGTTATACAGTATGTTAGTTATTTCTCTCCTTATCTTCCTCCATTGCCTGAATCTTCAACAGAAGGACCATTTTATTCAAATGCTGTGAAACAAAGCCCAGATACAAGGACTGTAGTCCATCTGCTAGGGTTCACTCAGTTGTAGCAAAAGCAAATCCTCTTTTAAAAGTCCCTGCAGAATCTAACTTTTGGTGCTAGCTCTGTCTGTGGTGTAGGATTACAAGAAGGGCAATGCATTAAACTTAGCGATGGAAAATATAGGTTCTGGACTGCACTTCTCTGCCGACTAGCTATGAAATCCTAGGGAGCACAAATAACTCTATTGAGCCTCATTTGACCCAATCTCTTTATTTAGACTCTGGGTGTTATTATTCCTGGAGTTTTACAGCTTAAATGAGATAATGGATAAAGGAAGTCTCTTTTAAACTACAGAGCACCCCATCAATATGTGTAAGGCACTGTTGCTCTCCATAACAATAGCAATATATACCGCATGATTGCTGTTGCAACAGATACCACCACTTTACTCTTACACTTCTTTTAGCTCACCCATTACTGATAGCAGTGCTAGTGTGTTAATGCTGGGGGCTGTGTATTATGAAACACTGGGCCTGGCTGTTCTATTTGGCTGGCGGGTAATGTACTAGCCTGCCATGAACTTGCCGCTTCCCATCTCTGGACCTTCCTTGTTTTCTGTGGAAGAAGCACTTGAACTCCGGTTGACTGTAAGATACCCCTTCTCTCTGCCATCTCTGAGGGCTAATTTTTTTGTCCCTCACAGACTCATTTTTTCATTATTAACCAGAATCCATGTTTACCTGAGGGCAACCATATTCTTCATTTTAGAGCCAAGGATATACACAAACACAGACAGTTCATTTAAGTTTGTCAAGGTAGCACAGCCTGTGAGTGGTGGCGCTGGGTTTCCGACTCTGTCTGGGGGGTCTGGAATGGCGGCAGCCCAGCAGAGCTGGAGAATCGTCTAGGGATTCCAGATGTGTTACGTCGAGACACTTCTCATTTAATCAGCATCCGAATTATCACTTATGTTTGTGCTGTTTGTTATTTAACTTCACAATTAGGTTCCCAGGCTCTTGATTGCAAGTTTTCAGTTCTGCAAATGCTGTTCATGTCTTACCCTGCCTCTGGCACTTGGTGAGTGTCATCCCCTATGCACTACTTTGTTTTCTGCCCAACCTTTGATAGCGCTCGGCCTTCATGGGAGAGCAGCTGTGAGTGTCTACCTTCTACCCAAACTCTGATTGGCAGAAGAGCTCTTTCACCTTTGAGGATGCTACTGTGATTTGACTTTGAATACATCTCCAGAAGGAAGACACACTCAGTTTGTGATCAGTATGTTTTCTGCATGGCATGTTCATCCATATCTCTCCTGGCTGTTGTACTCTACCAAGTTTTCTGACTGCTTCCCTTGGTTTATACCTTGCCTTTTCTTTAAACAAACTACAAGCAAACAAAAATCTTGGCTTTCTGGGGCCAGAGAGACAGTGCAGCAGGTGGGGCAGCGGGGTGTTGCCCTGCACAATTGACTTAGGTTTTCTCCTCTCACCCGACATGGTTCTCCTAGCCTTTCAGCTGTGAGCCCTGGGCAGAGGCAGGAGCAGGAACAAGCCCTGAGCACTGCAGAGTATCGTCCTCAAAAACAATACAACAAAGAACAATGAAAACCTGATGTTCTTATGTTGTCTTAGACACATGCAAGACAAACGCCTTATTTACTATTCTATTTCTCCAGACCTAATTAAGATAATTAATCAGGCACTATAGGAGAGTCCTAAACAAATTGCGTACAGTCCTACAATTTGAGCAAGGGGAGGTAGGGGGACTCACAGGCTACTCCCAGCAGTGTTCAAGGCTGACTTTTAACTCTGTTTCTGGTGGTGTTCAGGCTACCATAGTGCTACCAAGGATTGAACTTGAGGTCGGAGTGATAGTCCAGCGGCTAGGGCCTTTGCCTTGCATGTGGCTGTCCTGTGGCGGCCCTGGTTCGATCCCGGCATCCCATATGGTATCCCGAGCACCACCAGGAGTAAACCTGAGTGCAGAACCAGGAGAAACCCCTGAGCATTGCTGGGTATGACTCAAAAAAGCAAAAAAAAAAAAAAAAAAAAAGGATTGAACTTCAGTTGGCCACTTACCAGGCAAATACCTTAAATCTTTTCACTATCCTCTCAGCTCAATCATTATTTCTAGAGTACTTACCATGACCAGTTATCAGGCCCTTATTTAGAACTGTGGACACAGGCAGATACAAAAAGTTCTCCCACTGGCAGGAATTCTGGTTCAGGAGTATGCTGCACAGTTGTGTGATTATGATTATGATTGTGACAGGTGACACAAAGAAAAGGCTGGGGGTAATGTGAGGCCCTTAATTGCTTTTTTTTCCCAATATCAGTGCCAAAACAATGTTTCCCTCTAAGAAATGGAGTCAGCCAAGTGAAGATGGCATAGCTGAGCTAGTTTGGCCATCCTTTTCATGTAGGAAATGATAAGTTTTCAGTTCAAGTACTGTTGACATTAAGAGGAAGAAAAATGTTTTCTAAAATTAAGTGTGGTTAATGTCTTGCTTTCCCGCCTACAAATGGTTGGCTTTTAAACCGTCATGACCTGTCTTTGTCATCTGAAATTAAGTTGAACAAATCTGTTTTTTTTTCACTACATAAAAGTGTTAAAATAATTTGCTGTATTTCATATATACTTCCAAGTGCTTTGGATCCAATTAGTAAGGGGAACACTTTTCATTTCATTGTTAATACCAAAACAAACACTTGGTAAAGAAAATCCCATATGCAAATGCCTCACTCTTCTGCTAGAATCAGTGAATGTTTTGTTTTATGATATAGTTTGAGATTTAGCTTTTTGGCTCTGCTTTATAGTTATTTATTGGCAGTGCTTCCTGTGTGTGTCTCTGTGTGTGTGTCTGTGTGTGTGTGTGTGTGTGTGTGTGTGTGTGTGTGTGTGTGGGGGAGGTGTAGATTTTATGAGCCAGGCAGAGGGTAAGGAGGATATAGTCTGAATTTTCGGTTCTTATTATTCCGATTATGTCCTGTGTACAGATGAGGGACAAGTGGAACCAAGTTCTGTCTTCCTGCCCCTCAGCACACCAAGACAGGTACATTCTTCTAACATACACAAAGGAACCTCATGATTCACCAAAGCCAGGCTTTGAAATGCATGGCACTGATTTGTTTTTCTCTGACAGCACTCAGGTTAGTGGGGAGGTGGACATATGAGCAACAGATGTAATTCTGTTGTCAGCCCGAATGATCTATGTGATCCAGAGATACAATAACACTGGAGGAAGTTAGATGGAAAGATGTTAACTGACAGAGTGCAGAGAATAAGCAGCGCTTGAGGAGCTCAGCTCGGAGACATATTCTTTATTTTTAAAAATGGTATTTTGAAATTTAATCTATAATTGCATTTGGACTTTAAAATGTATAAATCAGTGCTTTTATTAAATTCTTAGTAATGCACCACCATCACCAAGGTCACCTGCGAAATAATTTGTCACCCCATCAAGAAACCCTGTAGCATGGCCAGTCACTATTTCCTCTATGGCAGAGCATTTTAAAGCAGAATACGGAGTCCATGGGATAGGAATGTGGGGAAGGTTGACAAAGTTGTGAATATAATTTGGGAGTGGACTCTGCAGATTAACAGTAAGCTTGAGCTCTATGGGCCACATAAGGGCTTCTGAAAGAGAAATTTGACCTGATGGGTATAGTTTGAAGTCAAGTTAATTATCCTAACAATAAAGTCATTCATCTTTCATGGAATCCTTTTATGTTCTTTACCTGGAAGAAATAGAACAAACACTGGCGACTTTTTCTGTTTAGTTTGTTTTTCTTGTTATTGCTATCATGTGAAAATAAATTAAAGCAATACTAACTTACAGTTTAAAATACATTCTTCGGAATGAGGCATTGTGCATCGTGTGAAAGCCCAGGGTATGTGCTTGGCCACATCCCAGGGGAGCAGCTATTCTTCTGGCCTATTTGCTTGTCATTGTAGGATCTTGTACATGGTGGTTTTGGATACGGAGTTTGTATTAGTCAGGATGCCAGAACAAAGCACCACAGAGTGGGTGGTGTAAATAGCAGACAGTCATTTACTTTTCACACTTTTGGAGCTGAAAGTCTGAGAGCATGAATTGGTACAGTTAGTCTAGTCATGTTCTCGTGAGGTTTTTTTTTTCTGGCATATTAAGACCACCTGCTTCACGTCCTATAAGCTAGAGGGAACAAGATCGCTGTGTCCTTTCTTAAAAGGGTTTTATCAGCAGAGTTCCACTCTTATCTGTTCCTCTCAATGTAATTACTTTCCAAGGGTTCCAACTCCAAATAATGTCAGTAAATCTACATATTTTCAGAAGGGTAACTACAATGCTTAGGAAAACCTGTGTTTGCATTTGCTTAGGACTTTTAGCTTTGGTGACTTTTTCTGTTTAGCTTGTTTTTCATGTTATTGCTATCATGCAAAAAAAATAAAACAATATTATCTTCCAGTTTAAAATGCATTGTTCAGAATGAGAATATTTATATCTTCCTTATTATGTGGGTCTCTTAACAATCATCTGGAAGTCAGTTATCAGGAGTGGCTAGGCCTAAGCTTGCTTCTCTTGAATTCACACTAAAGCATCGGTGCTTATTTATGACCTACTCTTTCACAGGTTTATTTATGATCTACTCTTACACAGGTTTATCAACAGTGCACTTTTTTGACCTTTAGTTCTTCCCCTGACATTTCTCTCCTATCTTTCCTGTCTTGCATCCCTTCATTTTTCTCTTCTCTCTTTTTCTTGCTTTATTTCCTTGTATCACAAGCATTTTTTGAGCAGTTGTCTCATTCAAAATGAAGTTCTAATTATTAGTAAAAAATATTTTATGGATACTGGAATTTTCTTATGTTTGTGGGTCCTAGGAATATCTTATCATTTTGCAATTTTTTGTTTTGTTTTGATTTTGTTTCTCAGCTAACAGTACTCAGGACTTACTACCTGGCTCTGAGCTCAGGGATCACTCCTGACAGGGTGCAGGGGACTACGTGATGCTTGGATTCACCTTGGGTTAGCAATGTTCAAGGCACGCACCCTTCCCACTTCCCCAGGGACTGACCAGTTATTATTATTTTTTTATTATACCACCATGAGATATACAGTTACAATGATGCTTGTGTTTGGGTTTCAGTTATACAGTGTTCCAGCACTGATCCTTCCACCAGTGCCCATTTTCCACCACCTGAATCAGTGTCCCATGATTCCCTCCCTCCTCTCCCAGCCTGCCTCTATGGCAAGCACTTTGCCTCCCCTCTCTCTCTCTCTCTCTCTCTCTCTCTCTCTCTCTCCATTTTCTTACACATTGTGGCTTGCAATACATACATTTAGAGGCTATTTTTATATAAATATTATATAAATGTGTATATACACATATATATATAATATTTGCCCCTTCTATATTCAATGCTTAGATTTAGACTGGTATTATCATTTCCAACAATTATTAATACATTCAGGGAAAATAAAAGGGCCCCGAAGAGCCCTTATCACGGCAGCAGTAAGAAAGGCAAACAAGCAGTGCCTGATAAAATTTCACGGCTGTCCTAGGCTGCCAAAACGAAGAAGGACTAAAATGACTGTCTGTACTTTCAATGCACGCACACTGGCAATGGAAGCATATATTGAGGATCTGATGCTGCAAGCAAGAAAGATCAAGTACGACATCATTCGTCTGACTGAGACGAGGAGGCGTCAGTCGCATCATGCTATATTTGACACCGGAGAAGAATTGTTCCTTGGAACATGTGATGAAAAGAGGCGTCGGTGGCGTTGGTGTCCTTGTCAACACGAACATGGCTGTCAACATTGATTCATTTGAATGCCTAACAAACCGGAATAGGACCGATTACACTTGAGGGAGATGTGGCCCACTGCCAGCAATTTCTATCTTCATTGTCTATGCACCAATATCCACATACAAAGAAGATGAAATTGAGAAATTCTACATGGAATTGGAGGAGTTCTATAAAAGATCACACCTTCTACAAGATCATAGTCGGTGATTTTAATGCCAAGATAGGACCGAGAAGATCGGCTGAAGAACTCCACATCGGGACCCATGGCCTAGAATGGAACGAACAGGGTGAGAGACTATCTGAGTTCATCATGTCCACCAAGACCATTCATGGGAACTCACAGTTTCAGAAGGCTGAAGTGAAACGTTGGACATGGGAATCTCCTGGCGGACAGTTCCACAATGAAATTGACCACATCATCTTCAATCCACGGTTTTGTCTGACCGATGTTGCTGTCGTCCCCAAATTCCAGACAGGATCGGGACCACCGCCTCCTTCGTGCAAAATTCTACTTCCCGCAACGGGGAGAAAAGGCTGCAAAGTTTAAGAAGAGAACTCCCAGAACGACCACCAACTGGGAACTCTTTAGCACCATTGCGGCAACATGGGAAGATACCATCATTGATGACATCGATGAAGAATACAACCGACTGGTTCAGCACCTCCATGATTGTGTGAAGTCAATGCCGAGAGAGAGAAGACACAAAAGGACGCTTGTCTTCAGAAACTCTTGAGCTCTTCACCGCGTGGCAAGGCGCGAGCCTCAGGAGACCAAATGCTAACGTCCAAGCTTGCTAAACAGTGCAGAGAAGCGATAAAAAGCAGACCTCAAAGACAGAAGAGCAGAAATACTGGAAGATGCAGCAGAAGCCGGGGAAAAGTATTCGCACTGCCCGCCTGTCCTTCGCCAACTATAAGACCAAGATGACTGCCCTCCGACGCCCTGATGGATCTATCACATCTTCCAGAAAGGCAATGGAGAAGATTATCCAGGACTTCTACTCAAATCTCTTTTGATAGCCACATCCACCTGCCCACATACCAAATTCCACAGGATGGATACGTCATTCCCAACGTTCTCCCTTCTGAAATAAGACATGCCATCTCATCGGTAAAGAAGGGGAACAGCACCAGGCCCAGACAAAGTCAGACCCGAACATCTGAAGAATCTGCCGTTGGTACTCATCAATACACTAGCTCGGCTCTTCACACGCTACCTGTCCGAATGCAAGGTGCCCTCCCAATGGAAAACCAGCAGGACAGTTCTACTGTTCAAGAAGGGAGACATTCATGACATCGGCAACTATCGCCCCCATCTGCCTGTTGTCTGTCATCTACAAGCTGTTTACACGAGTTATCCTGAACAGGATTAGCAGAACACTAGATGAAGGTCAACCATGCGAGCAAGCAGGTTTCCGGAAAGGATTCAGCACAATCGACCAATATCCACACAGTAACCAAGCTCATTGAGGTTTGTAGGGAGTACAAGATGCCGCTCTGTCTCACGTTCATTGATTTACAGAAAGCCTTTGATTCTGTGGAAACTGAAGCAGCTCATCGAAGCCCTAGTCAAACAGGGTGTTCAAACCCAATACATCAAGATCCTTCGTGAGCTGTATTACGGATTCACCACCAGGATCTCACCATTCTACAAAGAAGTGATCATTGATGTCAAAAGAGGGGTTCGACAGGGGTGATACCATTCTCACCAAAACTCTTCAGTGCCACCCTCGAGAACATCATGAGACAATTAGAATGGGAAGGAATGGGAGTGAAGATAGATGGTCGGCAACTACCACCTCCGCTCCGCTGATGACATTGTTCTAATAACACCAAACATTAGCCAAGCGGCACAAATGCTGGCTGACTTTGACCGAGAATGTGGAAAGGTAGAGTCTACAGCTGAATCTGAAGAAAACTATGTTCATGAGAAATGAACTAGTTCCAGAGGCCCCATTCTCTCTCAATGGAACAAACATCTCTGAATGCGGCAGTTATGTGTACCTAGGTCGAGAAGTCAACATGATGAATGACCTAAAACCTGAGCTGCGCAGGAGGAAGAGCGGCATGGAATGCCTTCAAAAGGCATTGAAGAAATAGCTAAAAGGACAAAGAACCTCCGGCTCCGGGCACATCTCTTCGACTCCACCGTTCTCCCTGCATTAACATACGCCTCAGAGACCTGGGCCCTACGAAAGCAGGATGAGAATGCTATTCGGTTCTCCCAGAGAGGCATCGAAGAGCTATGCTTGGAATATCACGCCTCACTCAAGTGAGAGAAGGAATCGGAGTTCTGACCTCCGTCGCTATTCCAGAATCAGGGATGCTGTCTCGTTTGCCAAGGCATCGAAAATCAGATGGGCTGGACATGTAATGCGATTTGGAGACAACCGCTGGACTAGGAGCCGTTACCGACTGGATCCCACGGGATGTCAAAAGATCACGTGGCCGCCCACCTACAAGATGGTCAGACTTCCTTGTTAAGACCCTGAAGGGAACGGTTTGAGGCTCTTCATATTCCTGAATCAACCAGATGCCATTGGGCTACATTGGCACGTGATAGGGTCCAATGGAAATGTTACTGGCGCCCGCTCGAGCAAATCGATGAGTATCGGGATTCAAGTGATCAAGTGATC